>UCOH01011829.1:0-30757 GCA_900474275.1 Synergus japonicus | reverse complement strand
ATAAGATTTCTAATGTTTTTAAGGGATTTTAAATTTGAAGGAATTTCAAGAGGTTTCTAGGCAGTTTTAGAGATTCTCACTAATTTTAACATGAATTTCAAGAGATTAATGATTTTGAAGGTTTTTATTTGCATTTTTAACGATTTTTAAGTAATTTATACGAAATTCAAGAGATTTTTGGATATTAAAACGATTTTGTAAAATTGTATTGGATTTTAGGATATTTCGTGAAATTTTAATGGATTTTAAAAGCTTTTTAAAAGTTTTATGAGATTTTAAAAAATTTGAAATATTGTCCTGAAATTTTAAGGAATTTGATGAGATTTCTAATAATTTTAGCTGATTTCGAGAAATTTTTCTGATATTTAAATGATTTTGTAATATTTTTAAGGATTTCATGGAATTTGATGAAATCTTTAAAGTATTTAAGAGATTTTAAGAGTTGAGAAATTTCTAGAGGTTGCTAGAAATTTTTAGAGATTGTTACTAATTTTAACATGGATTTCAAGAGATTCATGATTTTGAAGGTTTTTATGTGCATTTTTAACGACTTTTAAGTGATTTTTACGAAATTCAAGAGATTTTTAGGATAATAAAACGATTTTGTAGAATTGTACGGGATTTTAGGATATTTCGTGAAATTTTAAGTAATTTTAAAAGCTTTGTAAGAGTTTTATGAGGTTTTAAGGAATTTGAAATATTATCCTGGAATTTTAAGAAATTTTATGAGATTTCTAAAAATTTTAATTGATTTCCGGAGATTTTTCTGATTTCTAAAATATTTTGTGAAATTTTAAAGGATTTCATGGAATTTGGTAAAATTTCTAACGATTTTAAGGGATTCTAAATGTGAAGGAATTTCAAGAGGTTTCTAGGCAGTTTTAGAGTTATTGATTTTAACATGAATTTCAAGAGATTAATGATTTTGAAGGTTATTATGTGCATTTTTAACGATTTTTCAGTAATTTGTACGAAATTCAAGAGATTTTTGGATATTAAAACGATTTTGTAAAATTGTACGGGATTTTAGGATATTTCGTGAAATTTTAAGTAATTTTAAAAGCTTTGTAAGAGTTTTATGAGGTTTTAAGGAATTTGAAATATTATCCTGGAATTTTAAGGAATTTTAAGAGATTTCTAATAGTTTTAATTGATTTCCAAAGATTTTTCTGATTTCTAAAAGATTTTGTAAAATTTTAAAGAATTTCATGGAATTTTATAAAATTTCTAATGATTCTAAGGGATTCTAAATGTGAAGGAATTTCAAGAGGTTTCTAGACAGTTTTAGAGATTTTCACTAATTTTAACATGAATTTCAAGAGATTAATGATTTTGAAGGTTTTTATATGCATTTTTAACGATTTTTCAGTAATTTGTACGAAATCCAACAGATTTTTAGGATATTAAAACGATTTTGTAGAATTGTACGGGATTTTAGGATATTTCGTGAAATTTTTAAGGAATTTTAAAAGCTTTGTAAGAGTTTTATGAGGTTTTAAGGAATTTGAAATATTATCCTGGAATTTTAAGAAATTTTATGAGATTTCTAAAAATTTTAATTGATTTCCAAAGATTTTTCTGATATTTAAAACATTTTGTGAAATTTTAAAGGATTTCATGGAATTTGATAAAATTTCTAATTGTTTTAAGGGATTCTAAATGTGAAGGAATTTCAAGAGATTTATTAGAGTTTGTTATTGATTTTAACATGAATTTCAAGAGATTAATGATTTTGAAGGTTTTTATTTGCATTTTTAACGATTTTTCAGTAATTTGTACGAAATTCAAGAGATTTTTAGGATATTAAAACGATTTTGTAAAATTGTACGGGATTTTAGGATATTTCGTGAAATTTTAAGTAATTTTAAAAGCTTTGTCAGAGTTTTATGAGGTTTTAAGGAATTTGAAATTTTATCCTGGAATTTTAAGGAATTTTATGAAATTTCTAATAAATTTTAAATGATTTTGAGAGATTTTTCTGATACTTAAATGATTTTGTTAGAATTTTAAAGGATTTCATGGAATTTGTTAAGATTTCTATGTAATATTTTTAAGGGATATAATAGATATAGAGATTTTTAATTTTACCGTAAAATTTCAAGAATTTTTCATGGAATTTGAAGAGATTTTCATGAATTTTAACGTGGATTTCAGAAGATTTATGAGTTTGAAAATATTTCTCGAATATTTAAGGGTTTCATGGAATTTGAAGATATTTCTAATACTTATAATGAATTTTAGAGGATATAAAGGAGATTTGAATTATTATCATTGAATTTAAAAGAATCTGAAGAAGTTTCTGAAAATTTTAACAGATTCTCACGAATTTCAAGCGATTTCACAGTTTTTCAAAGGTTTCTTGAAATTTTTAGAGATTTTCATAAAATTTAACATAGATTGTAAGAGATTAGAGATATAAAATATTATAAATTATATAATATTGAAAAATAAAGGAAATGCGCGCGCGAAGCACGCGTTCGTTCTTGTATAATATAATATATAATATATAATATTTCCCAATAAATATCATTATTATTTTATCCACAGATTTATAAAGTGGATATCTATTTTTAGAGTCACTCTTTCCACTATTTTAAATAATTACACACAAATTACAGTTCTTTCTGAAGCCACTTACGATAATGAAATTCCTTCGATTTTTGATTTTACAAGACCAATCTATCATCTGAAATGCCCTGTCGATACCGCGGACAACTTTAACGCGTCTTGAAGGACATCCATAATATTCCATCCATTAAAAATTTCTTCAAGGAAATAGGGTGAAATGTGTCTTTAGTGTATATAATATTTTTCAAACGAGGGTTGTTATACATGGCAGATAAAGAGATAAAGTAGACGCGGAAGTCTTCCGGGATCGAATTCCCATAAATGAGAATACTTTACCAAAACTTTTTTTTTACACCCCTAATCTTAAAATATATGTATTGGAACCCTTGACTTATTTAAATTAACCACGTCACAATACATACATTTTTTTTATTCACATTACAAATGAACTGGCACTTGATATACAATAAATCTAGGGTCACGTGACATAGGCATATGAGGGCAGATTTACTAACGACAGCTGTTGGATTGATAATTAATCTTCCACTGCGTCGATTAATCTACGTCAAGTATTTCGTGGTTGAACCAATCACGTTCCTTTTTTTGGAGCCATCTTTTTTCTCTTGTCTCTTTTTTTCTTTTGTCTGGTTTTCAAAGAAAAAGGAATTGAGGAAGAGCTGAATAATATAAAAGCTATGTTCTAAAGAGATTCTTCTATTTTCTATGGTAGAAAAGATATTATTTTATTCTCAGCACCCGAATTGCAAAATTTTTGCCAGAAACATCATGAATTTTTTTCTCAGAAACGAAGCACTTTACAAGAAATTATAAAGAACAAAAAGTGCTTAGAATTGGACAAAAAATACACCTGAATTTTTCCAAAATGATTTGAGTAATTCTTTGGTTTTGCTAATTGCTAATTTTTTATAAATTGCAAAAATCGCTCGAATCATTTTGGAGAAATTCAGATATATTCTTTGGCCAATTCTAAGTACTTTTTGTTTTTTGTCATTTTTTAGTAAAGACCTTCGTTTTTCAGAAAAAACAAATCGAAAATAATTGGAATTTTTCCAAAATGCTGACATTTTGGAATTTTTTTCTCAAAAACAAAGCACTCTACGAGAAAATTATTAAGAAGAAGAATTGTTTAGAATTAGCCAAAGAATACACCAGAATTTTTTCAAAACGATTCAAGTGATTTTTTCGTTTTGCAAGTTGCCAATTTTTGATAAATTGCAAATATCGCTTGAATAATTTTGGAAAAATTCAGATATATTCTTTGGTCAATTCTAAGTACTTTTTGTTCTTTGTAATTTTTTAGTAAAGTGCTTCGTTTCTGAGAAAAAAATTCATAAATTTTCTGGCAAAAATTTTGCAATTCGACGCCATTTTCTAGTTTCTAGTTGTTCAAAATGACTTGATAACCTCATATTCTTTAAATTCAGACATCGCGTCAACGATCTAGATAAGTTCCAAGTTGATTCCAAGCCTGTAAATCTTTGAAAACTCAATTAAAAAAAAAATTCCTTTGAAAATCATGTTTTTTTTTGTTTCAAACTGCATTTTTCAAAAAAAAATTTTGTTTCGATAATTTGAGTTATACCACCGGAAAGAGCACACTTCAAACTATAAGTATACATTTTTTTAGATTTTTTTTGCTCAAAATGCAATAGTTGTGAGCGCGGGAAGAGACGTGTACAAAATGTGTCCGGCTGGACGTTAGTGGGTTAATCCGGTCTATCCGAATAAATCCGAATGAATCCGAAAAATTCGTATTAATTCGGATTGGCCGGATTTAATCCGATTGAAAGTTCGGATTAATTCCGATAAATTCGAATTGACAGATTCATTCGGATTGATTTTGAATGTGCTTCGGATTAATTCGGAAAATTTTAGGATTTTCGAATCATTCCGGAATTTGTGTCCGAACCAAACAGTTTCATTCCGATCTAATCCGAAGGATGTTTTCAATCCTTTTTAATCCTTTTTAATCTGTGTCTCAACTCCAAATTCAATCCGAATGAATCCGAAGCTTACCTTTTAATCATTTTCAATCCGTGGCCCCTAATCCGAATGAATCCGAAATCTATCCGAATACACTTTTTAATCCGTGCTTCTAATCCAAATGAATCCGAACACAATTTTCAATCCGTACGTCTAATCCGATTGAATCCGAAACTGAACGGATCTCAGATTTCAATCCGAACGGTCAATCCGAATGAATCCGAGCCTCATAAAAAAAGAGTTTTTTAATCGTATTTAATTCTTTCCAATCCGTTAGTCTCTACAAAGTTGAATCCGAATAAATCCGACTTTAAGCCGAATGAATCCGATACCAAACCGAATAAATCCGACTCTAATCCAAACAAAGTTTCAATCCTTTTCAATCCGAATGAATCCGAGAAAATTACGAAATACTTTCAATCCTTTTCAATCCGTTACCAAGAAAATTTTGAGTCCGAATTAATCCGATATTCAATCCGTACACACTTTTCAATCCGTTATCCCAATCCGAATCAATCGGAACGAATTTTAATCTTTTTCTATTCCTAGTTCTAAACTGAAGTTACCGTTCAATCCTTTTCAATCCGTAACCAACAAAAATTTCAATCCTAATTAATCCGAAATCAATCCGAACAACTTTCAATCCTTTCTAATCCGTAGATGTAATCCGAATGAATCCGAAACCGATCCGAACTTATTTGCTATCCTTTCCAATCCGAATGAATCTGAAAAAGTTGTGACTAATCACTTAAAAATAAAATTTATATTTAAAAAAATGTAAGTGCAAATATGTCACTAAACAGCATCCTTCACTTTAGATTGGAATCCTTGCTTCGATCTCGGATTAGATTTGATTCATTCGGATTGAAATCCTTCCTTAAACCTCGGATTAGATCGGTTTCATTCGGATTAAAAATCTTCCTTTAACCTTGCATTGATTAGGATAGGAATCTTTGATCGGACTTCGGATAAGATCGGAATGAAACTGTTTGCTTCGGATATAAATTCCGGAATAAAATAGATTCAAAAGGATACATTTTTTTCTAAATGTACCTCACTTTTCAATCCTTACGTCTAATCCGATTGAATCTGCAACTGAACGGATCTCAGATTTTAATCCGAATGAATCCGAGCCTCATCAAAAAAGAGTTTTTTAATCCTATTTGATTCTTTCCAAATCGTCAGTCTCTACAACGTTGAATCCGAATGAATCCGATACCAAAACAAATGAATCCAATTCTAATCCGAACAAAGTTTCAATCCGAATGAATCCGAGAATATTCCGAAATACTTTCAATCCTTTTCAATCTGTAACAAACAAAACTTTCAATCCGAATTAATCAGAAATCAATGCGAACTACTTTCAAACCTTTCTAATCCGTAGCTGTAATCCGAATGAATCCGAAATCAATCCGAACTTATTTTCTATCCTTTCCAATCCGAATGAATCCGAGAAAATTCCGAAATACTTTCAATCCTTTTCAATCCTTTACCAAAAAAATTTCAGTCCGAATAAATTTTAATCCCTTTCTATCCGTAGTTCTGAACTGAAGTTACCGTTCAATCCTTTTCAACCCGACTTCCAATCCGAATAAATCCGAAATCAATCCGAACTGCTTTCAATCCTCTCTAATCCGTAGCTTTAATCCGAATAAATCCGAAACCAATCCGAACTTATCTTCTATCCTTTCCAATCCGAATGAATCCGAGAAAATTCCGAAATACTTTCAATCCTTTTCAATCCGTTACGTACACACTGTTTAATCCGTTGTCCCAATCCGAACGAATTTTAATCCTTTTCTGTTCATAGTTCTAAACTGAAGTTACCGTTCAATCCTTTTCAATCCGTGCCCTCAATCCTAATTAATCCGAAATCAATCCGAACAACTTTCAATCCTTTCTAATCCCTGTTTTTAATCCGAATGAATCCGAAACCAATCCGCACTTTTTTTCTATCCTTTCCAATCCGAATGAATCTGAAAAAGTTGTGACTAATCACTTAAAAATAAAATTTATATTTAAAAAAATGTAAGTGCAAATATGTCACTGAACAGCATCCTTCATTTTAGATTGGAAATCCTTGCTTCGATCTCCGATTAGATCGGATTGATTCGGATTAAAATTCTTCCTTTAACCTCGGATTCAGTCGGATAGAAATCGAGGATAGACCTCGGATTAGGTCGGATTAGAATCCTCTCTTTCATTTCGGATTAAATCGGATAGGAATCCTTAGATCGACCTTGGAATGATTAGGATAGGAATCTTTGATCGGGCTTCGGATAAGATCGGAATGAAACTGTTTGCTTCGGATACAAATTCCGGAATAAAATTGATTCAAAAGGATACATTTTCTTCTAACCGTACCACACTTTTCAATCCGTACGTCTAATCCGATTGAATCCGAAACTGAACGGATCTCAGATTTCAATCCGAACGGTCAATCCGAATGAATCCGAGCCTCATAAAAAAAGAGTTTTTTAATCGTATTTAATTCTTTCCGAACCGTCAGTCTCTATAACGTTGAATCCGATACCAAAACAAATGAATCCAATTCTAATCCGAACAAAGTTTCAATCCGAATGAATCCGAGAATATTCCGAAATACTTTCAATTCTTTTCAATCCGTAACCAACAAAAATTTCAATCCGAATTAATCCGAAATCAATGCGAACTACTTTCAATCCTTTCTAATCCGTAGCTTTAATCCGAATAAATCCGAAATCAATCCGAACTTATTTTCTATCCTTTCCAATCCTAATGAATCCGAGAAAATTCCGAAATACTTTCAATTCTTTTCATTCCGTTACCAACAAAAATTTCAGTCCGAATTAATCCGATATTCAATCCGTACATACTTCTCAATCCGTTATCCCAATCCGAACGAATTTTAATCCTCTTCTATCCGTAGTTCTAAACTGAAGTTACCGTTCAATCCTTTTCAATCCGTGCCCTCAATCCTAATTAATCCGAAATCAATCCGAACAACTTTCAATCCTTTCTAATCCGTAGCTGTAATCCGAATGAATCCGAAACCAATCCGCACTTTTTTTCTATCCTTTCCAATCCGAATGAATCTGAAAAAGTTGTGACTAATCACTTAAAAATAAAATTTATATTTAAAAAAATGTAAGTGCAGATATGTCACTGAACAGCATCCTTCACTTTAGATTGGAATCCTTGCTTCGATCTCGGATTAGATTTGATTCATTCGGATTGAAATCCTTCCTTTGACTTCGGATTAGATCGGTTTCATTCGGATTAAAAATCTTCCTTTAACCTCGCATTCAGTCGGATAGAAAGTTTGGATGACTTCGGATTCAGTCGGATTAGAATCCTCTCTTTCATTTCGGATTAAATCGGATAGGAATCCTTAGATCGACCTCGCATTGATTAGGATAGGAATCTTTGATCGGACTTCGGATAAGATCGGAATGAAACTGTTTGCTTGAGATATAAATTCCGAAATAAAATTGATTCAAACGGATAGATTTTTTTCTATCCGAATCTTCCGCCAGGGCACTGCATGATATAATGTTTTACCAAATTTTGATTTTTTCCCCTTGAAATTGTTTTTTTCTTTTTCTACAAAATGCACCGTTTTGAATTTCCCTGATTGGTTTCCTCCTGTCTTCCGATAAATCCAACTAAAATACGAGCGTGCCCGGCTTTTATTAGTCGGAAGGATACTTTTTTTTTGGTTCTTCTCCGTTGGCACGTCCAATCTGGCGTTTTAACGAATGTGGTTGCGCGTGAGGTTTAAATTGCTTTTCGAAAGTTCGAACTCGTCCAAGAGCACGAGGAGTAAAGAAGAAGTCTGATGACCGCATAGATCACGCCTTGTGAGGAAGTATAGCGAATTGGAAGGGACGCTAGATGCTGCCACTGGATATAGGAATGAAGCCCTTTTCAACTTTGTCAATTAACGGCTACTTCTTGAGCAAAACTCGCTTCCCAAGCGCCACACCAAGAATCTTCTTCCTGCTTTGATGATAGGCGGAAATGAAGAGCTTCAGGAAACTCACCAATCAAGAGTGAATCGTTAGTTCTGTGTAATTCTAAACTTCTAGCTGGATCTTTGCCAAGAAGTTTGCTTTTCACTTTTCAGCCCAAATATGGTTTTATTCACTTCGACCCCTTTCATTCTCATGAATTTACTATTACAAGAACGAACATCCTTTTACAATATTATATAATTTATTATATTTTATATCTCTAATTTCTTAAAATCTATGTTAAACTTCGTGAAAATCTCTTAAAATTTTCAAAAACTTGTTGAGATTCTTTTAAATTCAATGATAACAATTCAAATCCCCCTTTTATATACTCTAAAATTTATTAAAAGTATTAGAAATATCTTCAAATTCTATGGAATCCTTAAAAATTCCAGAAAAATTTTCAAACTCATAAATCTTCTGAAATCCACGTAAAAATTTATGGAAATCTCTAAAAATGTCTAGAAACTTTTTGAAATTCCATGAAAAACTTTTAAATCTCTTAAAATTCCCCGAAAAATTCTTGAAATTTTACGGTAAAATTTAAAATCTCTTTCTATCATTTATATCCCTTAAAAATATTACATAGAAATCTTATCAAATTCAATGAAATCCTTTAAAATTTTACAAAATCTTTTAACAATGAGAGAAATCAATAAAATTACCTGACAAACTTTAAAATCCTTTAAACCCCATAAAATATTCTAAAACTCATACTACTTTTAAAATTCGTGAAAACTTCTTAAAATTCTTATAGAAACTGCTTGAAATTCTGTAAATTATACGATAAAATTTCAAGTGCCTAGACGTCCTTAATGAAATCTATTAAAATTATTAAAAATCTATTGACTTTCTTAAATTCTCTAAAAACTCTTTGAAATCGCTTAAAATTCTTTAAAATCTTGTCAAATTCCATGAAATCCTTAACAATTTTATAACATTTTTTAAAACTTCTACGAAAATTTTCAAAATCATAAATCTTTTAAAATCCACGTTAAAATTCATGAAAATCTCGAAAAATTCCTAGAAACCTCTTGAAATTCCTTCAAATTTAAAATCCCTTAAAAACATTAGAAATCTTATCAAATTCCATAAAATTCTTTAAAATTTTACAAAATCTTTTAAAAATCAGACAAACGTCTTGAAACCCTTTAAAATTATTAGAAATATAAAAAAATTACGTAAAATTCCTCGTAATTTTTAGAAATCTTTTAAAATAAATCTTTTTAAATTTAAATTTACATTTAAATTTGTAATTCCTTCAAACCCCCTGAAACTCCTTCAAGCCGTTTTAAATTCCTCAAAATTTCAAAAAAAAACCTTAAAAATCGCTTGAATTCGTCGGAATCTTTCAAAGTTCTCTAAAAACTCTTTGAAATCTCTTAAAATTTTTAAGATTTCTTAAAACACCCAAAAACGTCTTGAAATCCTCTAAAAATGCATAAAACCCATGAAAATTATAAATATCTTAAAATCCATGTTAAAATTTTTAAAAATCTCCAAAAGTTCGTTTAAAAAAACTCTTGAAATTTCTTGACATTAAAAATCCCTTAAAATCATTAGAAATCTTATTAAATTCCATGAAATCCTTTAAAATTTCACAAAATGTTTTAAATATCAGAAAAATCTTTGGAAATCAATTAAAATTTTTAGAAATCTCATAAAATTTCTTAAAATTCCAGGATAATATTTCAAATTCCTTAAAACCTCATAAAACTCTTACAAAGCTTTTAAAATTCCTTAAAAATTTCACGAAATATCCTAAAATCCCATACAATTCTACAAAATCGTTTTAATATTCAAAAATCTCTTGAATTTCGTACAAATTACTGAAAAATCTTTAAAAATGCACATAAAAACCTTCAAAATCATTAATCTCTTGAAATTCAGGTTAAAATTAGTGAAAATCTCTAAAACTGCCTAGAAACCTCTTGAAATTCCTTCAAATTTAAAATCCCTTAAAAACATTAGAAATCTTATCAAATTCCATGAAATTCTTTAAAATTTTACAAAATCTTTTAAAAATCAAAGAAACGTCTTGAAACCCTTTAAAATTATTAGAAATATAAAAAAATTACGTAAAATTCCTCGTAATTTTTAGAAATCTTGTAAAATAAATCTTTTTAAATTGAAATTGAAATTGAAATTTTTAATTTTTTCAAATCCCCTGAAACTCCTTCAAGCCGTTTTAAATTCCTCAAAATTTCAAAAAAACCTTAAAAATCGCTTGAATTCGTCGGAATCTTTTAAAATTCTTTAAAAACTCTTAAAAATCCTCATAATTTAAAAATATTTAGAATCCTTTAAAATTCTTTAAAATTTCTTAAAATTGCATGAATCCCTTTACAATTTCACCAAGTCTTTTCATAATTATAAAAATCTCTTGAAATACTTTTATGTAAATTATTAGAAATCTCATAAAACTCCATGAAATCCTTAAAAATTCCACAATATCTTTTAAAAATCGAAAAATTTCTTGAAAACCCTTAAAATTTGACGAAAACCTTCGAAATCTTTGTAAATTCTACAAAACATTTTAAAAATCATAAAAAGCTTTTGAAATTCCTCAATAAAATTCCCAATATAGTTTTAAGTTCCTTATTTAAATCCCACAAAATACATATCTTAAAATTAATAAAAGTACCTTAAGGTCCAATTGAAAGCTGATCAAAGTCGTGAAAATTCTAAAAATTCCCAGAATTCGACTCAATCATCTTTTTAGAATAGAGTATGTGATACTTTACTAATTGTTGCTCCATAAAAACGTTCTTATAAAATGAAAATTTAAGTTAGAATAATAAATCTTACTACTTTGGAACCAATTTTGCAAAACATACCGTTTTAATGTGAAAATTATGAAAAAAAACAACACTAGCCACAAAAAAACCTTGAAGTATTAATTATTGAATCGTAGTTTGAATTAGTTTTACAAGTGCACTTAAATAAGGGCAGATATCAATTAAGGGAAGACATGAAACACGATTAATTGAGGTCAAGACTTTAATGACGAGGCAATCAAGCAGACACGCAATCCATTTACAAAAGGGTGTTTTACTACAAATCTCTAAAAGAGAAACGTTCAAGTGCTTTTTATACTTTCACTTTCGCTAAATAAAGATATGTGTAAATACAGATATGTATAGCTTCATTATACATTTCATTAAAATTAACATATAAGGCAACAAAATAAAAAAGTAGCAAAAATATCCTATTTGATTATTTCTGTATAAAATATGTATATAAAAGTTAAAAGATAAAAGTTGGAAAACGCGGCTCATTATCTCCAGTAGTATATTTCAATTAAAAATCCTGGCATCCTAATTATCAAATATTCAAATGTGAATTTGCAAACGAAAAAAAATTCTTTCAAACAATTGAAAAACAATCTTAAAATAACTTCCATTTTCCTCCATTTCAAGTTGTTTTGCTCTTTTATAAAAAAAAAAAAGAAAACGCACTCGTTTTAATTGAACAAATTTACTGGCAATTTTAGCCACAAACTTGGTCTGAATGACCTTGAAAAACAAACCTAATTTTCTTTTAATCCATTATATCAGCCAATAATTTAGCCAAATATAGAAAACTAGAGATGAGAATTACCCTGGCGGAAGGTTCGGATAGAAAAAAATGTATCCTTTTGAATCAATTTTATTCCGGAATTTATATCCGAAGCAAACAGTTTCATTCCGATCTTATCCGAAGTCCGATCAAAGATTCCTATCCTAATCAATCCGAGGTCGATCTAAGGATTCCTATCCGATTTAATCCGAAATGAAAGAGAGGATTCTAATCCGACCTAATCCGAGGTCTATCCTCGATTTCTATCCGACTGAATCCGAGGTTAAAGGAAGAATTTTAATCCGAATGAATCCAATCTAATCGGAGATCGAAGCAAGGATTCCAATCTAAAGTGAAGGATGCTGTTCAGTGACATATTTGCACTTACATTTTTTTAAATATAAATTTTATTTTTAAGTGGTTAGTCACAACTTTTTCAGATTCATTCGGATTGGAAAGGATAGAAAATAAGTTCGGATCGGTTTCGGATTCATTCGGATTACATCTACGGATTAGAAAGGATTGAAAGTTGTTCGGATTGATTTCGGATTAATTAGGATTGAGGGCACGGATTGAAAAGGATTGAACGGTAACTTCAGTTTAGAACTACGAATAGAAAAGGATTAAAATTCGTTCGGATTGGGACAACGGATTAAACAGTGTGTACGTATTGAACATCGGATTAATTCGGACTGAAATTTTTGTTGGTAACGGATTGAAAAGGATTGAAAGTATTTCGAAATTTTCTCGGATTCATTCGGATTGGAGAGGATAGAAGATAAGTTCGGATCGGTTTCGGATTTATTCGGATTAAAGCTACGGATTAGAGAGGATTGAAAGCAGTTCGGATTGATTTCGGATTTATTCGGATTAAAGCTACGGATTAGAAAGGATTGAAAGTTGTTCGGATTGATTTCGGATTAATTAGGATTGAGGGCACGGATTGAAAAGGATTGAACGGTAACTTCAGTTTAGAACTACGGATAGAAGAGGATTAAAATTCGTTCGGATTGATTCGGATTGAAAACTGTGTACGGATTGAATATCGGATTAATTCGGACTGGAATTTTTGTTGGTGACGGATTGAAAAGGATTGAAAGTATTTCGGAATTTTCTCGGATTCATTCAGATTGGAAGTCGAGTTGAAAAGGATTGAAACTTTGTTCGGATTAGAATTGTATTTTTTCGATTTAGTATCGGATTCATTCGAATTCAAGTTTATAGAGACTGCCGGATTGGAAAGGATTAAAAAGGACTAAATAAATCTTTTTTGATGAGGCTCGCATTCATTCGGATTGACCGTTCGGATTGAAATGTGAGATCGGTTTAGTTTCGGATTCAATCAGATTCATTTGGATTGGAAGTACGGATTAAAAAGTGTATTCGGATAGATTTCGGATTCATTCGGATTAGGGGGCACGGATTAAAAATGATTAAAAGGTAAGTTTCGGATTCATTCGGATTGAATTCAGATTGAAAAGGATTGAAAACATCCTTCGGATTAGGTCGGAATGAAACTGTTTGGTTCGGACACAAATTCCGGAATGATTCGGAAATATTCGGATTGGTTCGGAATGAATTTCAATCCGAACCTTCCGCCAGGATAGTTCTGAGAGAAATGGAAGGAAAATAATTTATCATTACATTTTTACCTTTATTTATACACCGATCTTTACATGAAATAATAAACTCGAAACTATAAAAATGACCCATTACATTAATTTTTTTCAATTCGAACGTCAAATGGAGAATGAAAACTTGCATACCCTGTACATTTTTGTAAATCGAAATCGAATAAATACTACATAAACTTGGCGTGACAAGTTCGCAACGTCGTATTGTCGAAAAGGGAGATTCGAAGCTATAACTCAAAACTGAAAACCTATTTCGATCCACCATGGCTTCTATACCTTTAACATTCGTCATTTGCATTTAACTTCCTGACCAGAGTTTTACATGCATTGATCGAACAATTTTATTTCAAAATGCGAACTAAAATTTAAAGAGAAATGTCTCTCGATATTTCCATTACAATTTTTTAATTTTTTTCGTTATTTAACACATTCCCTGGCGAAGGCTTCGGATAGAAAATTTCCTATCCGAATGAATCCGAGCCAATGCGAAGTCTCTTTCCGAGCGAATCAGTTTCATTCCGAGAGAATCCGAAGTTCGCATGATTCCTATCCGAATGAATCTTAACCAATCCGAAGTTTGAAGGAAGATTCCTATCCGGAATGGTTCGGATTCATTCGGATTGAAAATTCGGATTGACAAATTACTTCGCAATGGTTCGGATTCATTCGGATTAAAAAATTTCTTCGGGATAGCTCGGATTCATTCGTATTGAAGGTTCGGATTCATTCGGATAGAAAACTGTCTTCAGAATGGATCGGATTCATTCGGATTGAAAAGTTTCTTGGGAATGTTTCGGATTGAAAAGTGTCTTCGGAATCGATCGGATTTATTCGGATTGAAACTTCGGATTCATTCGGATTGAAAAATTTCTTCGGATTGGCTCGGATTCATTCGGATTGAAGCTTCGGATTCATTTGATTTGAAAAGCGTCTTCGGAATGGATCGGATTCATTCGGATTCAATCGGATTGAAAAGTTTCTTTGGATAGAAAATTCGGATTCATTCGGATTGAAAAGTGTCTTCGGAATGGATCGGATTCAGTCGGATTGAAAATTCTGATTCATTCGGATTGAAAAGTGTCTTCGGAATGGTTCGGATTGAAAATTCGGATTCGCTCGGATAGAGATTTCGCATTGGACCGGATGGCTTCGGATTGGCTCGGATTGGAATCTTATTTGAAGCTTTCGCCAGGGTTTGGCATTTCTCTTTTAATTTAGAATGTACAGAATATGCAAACACTGTGTAATGTATATGTACTTCTAGCACAGAGGCATCCGAATAAAAATACGAATATCGCATTTGAGAGAAATACGGGGACGTTATTCATGAGAGAATGGAGGCCAGACGGAGCAGACGTCCTCTTTTAATATTTGTTGCAGACTTCCCTTCTGATACTATTGTTCTTCCTTGTTCACCAATATCACTTTCTCACTCTTTCATGGCAACACTGTATTTACTACTGCTATAAAGTTCACACAAAGCGTTCACTGCAAGCAATAATGCAGTCATAGTTCGAAGCTGTAAAAATGTTTAATTCACACAGTTTGCACTTTTATTGTCAATAAATATGGAAATTATTAAACTTATGTAGTAAACATGAAAAATTAATTTTTTTGCATAAAAATTTACATAAAAATTTACATAAAAATTTACATAAAATTTATTTACATAAAACCTATTCCTATCTTAAAAAAGAGACGTTATCAATAAGGCGCATGAATATTCCCCAAAGTTCAATTGACATAAATTTCATCTCATCTAAAATTAAATCACCTAAAAGCCACTGAACATAATTTTTATTAATCCTAATTTCTATTTAGTCTAATTTCTATTTACCCGAGTTTCCATTTGTCATCATTTTTATTTACCCTAAATTGCATTTAACCTAAAGCGTATTTACTCGAATTTCCATTTGTCATAATTTTGATTTAGTCTAATTTTCACTCAACCTAAATTTGATTTGTCCGAAATTCCATTTGTCATAATTTTTCTTTTTTCGAATGAGCATCTAACCTAAAATTCATTTTACCAAAACACCACCTGTCATAATCTCCACCTGACCGAAATTCCAAGTAACAGAAATTTTAGGAGTGATGAAATTTTTGTTACTTGGAATTTCGTTCAGATAGGAATTATGACTAGAGTTCTTAAATTTCCGAAAACTTAAATCCAGGTTATATGACCGAGAATATGATAGAATTTATGAAGATTTAAAAGAATTTAAGAATTTATGATTTTTAGAAAAATTGTTATTGTTTACATTATTTACATGGTTAAATTTTAGTCATTTATTAGCTAAGGCATATTTAGGAATGTGAAATATGCAAAACAACAGCTTACTAGTTAACTAAAGCCACAAAATTCATCTTATAATAAACGTCACTATATAGATTATGTTAAACGATAACATAACCTACGCTCTGTATACATTTGTGACAGTTTTTTCATTTACAACTTGTATAAAGCTCATTAAGAAGTAATAGAAGTACAAAAAACAGTTTATTACACTTTATCGGTTAATTAATCAATAATTATCTCCCTTGTCATAAAAATCTCTAAAATCATAAGTTCTCATAAATTCTTAGAGAATTTAAGTCTCGGTTATATTCTCATTCTCGTTACCGTTCTCGAGGTAATATAACCGACTAAGAACTCTAATTATGACAGGTGGTGTTTTGGTAAAATGAATTTTAGGTTAGATGCTCATTCGAAAAAATAAAAATTATGACAAATGGAATTTCGGACAAATCAAATTTAGGTTGAATGAAAATTAGACTAAATCAAAATTATGACAAATGGAAATTCGAGTGAATAAAATTTAGGTTAAATGCAATTTAGGGTAAATAAAAATTATGACAAATGGAAATTCGGGTAAATAGAAGTTAGACTAAATAGAAATTCGGTTACATAAAAATTAGTGTCGATAGAAATTAGGATAAATGATAATTATATCGTATGGAAATTCGGTGATCTGAAAATTAGGTTATGTAGAAATTAGGACAAATGAGAATTATGACAAATAGAAATTCGGCTAAAGAAATATTATGACAAATGGAATTTCGGATAAGTAAAATTTAGGTTGAATGGAATTTAGGGTGAATAAAAATTATAATAAATGGAATTTCGGATAAATAAAATTTATGTTAAGTGGAAATTAGGGTAAATCAAAATTATGACAAATGAAATTCGGCTAAAGAAATATTATGACAAATGGAATTTCGGATAAGTAAAATTTAGGTTGAATGGAATTTAGGGTGAATAAAAATTATAATAAATGGAATTTCGGATAAATAAAATTTATGTTAAGTGGAAATTAGGGTAAATCAAAATTATGACAAATGAAAATTCGAGTAAATAAAATTTAGGTTAAATGCAATTTATGGTAAATAAAAATTATGACAAATGGAAATTCGGGTAAATAGAAGTTAGACTAAATAGAAATTAGGATTAATAAAAATTATGTTCAGTGGCTTTTAGGTGACTTAATTTTAGGTGAAATGATAAAATTAATGATAAAAAATAATTGAAAGTAATAAAAATAATTATTTTTATGTGAAAATGTAGATATGGTCATTCACATCTTTCAATAAAATAAAGTTATTTTATACTGGGATATTCAATTCAGGAAACTGTATTTCTGTGACAAAACAATCTCGATCCCGTATTATATGCAAACATTTACTGTTTCTCTTGAATTTATGGCGTGTTTCCAATCATGTTTCATAGACCAATCGACTCTAGTTTTATGCCTTGTTAGATCGTTCAAGAGATCAAATTATTATTATTACACAATACTGCGACTCTTAACATGAAGAGTAGGAAATTCAGTAAATAAATATTTAAGATACTAATCTAATATGTAATATACAAAATATAAACTATATAAATATAAATATAAAAATAATTAGTAATGACCAAGTTACAAAACTAGGCGATTGGAAAATAAATTCTCAGGAAAAAGTTAACACTTCTACTTTTTTTTCCAGAAATTACTTATCCAATTTTCTCAACATATTTTTCAAATGATGTACTTTGAAATTGTTTTCGAGAAAATTATAACGTTTTCTGTCTTCATTTAGAAATATTTATAAATATTTGGTATAGAACGTTCCTTTAAAATTGATAAACGGCTCTCTTTTATGAATAGGGGACAAAAATCGTGAATATTATTCCACTTTACACAAAACGCAACGTTGCGAAAATCTCTATTTGATATCTTATGACAAACATAAATTCATAAGCATCTCCCCAATTTTTGACACCTATATATATGTTGTTACCACTTTTTTATCACAAAAGAAATGGATATTTTTTTCCTTTCTCTTATTCTACCTTATTCTACCCGACTTGTGTAATACGACAGAAAAATTCATAAAATGTTGTCTCCTTCTGAAATATCCAAGTAGAATTGTGCCAAGAATTTTTCTCTGGAGAAAAATAAAATTGAAGATTTCTCTTATTCTCTTCTAAGAGGCGCTTTATTAATAAATCGAAGGTTGTTTTACACCAGAAGAAAATTTCTTATTTTCCATTATTTTATGAAACATCAATAGTTTATGAAATCAGATATTTTAAAAGAATAAAACATTCAATATTTGTTATAACTAGAACGAATTTACGTTCTTTTTCAATATTATATAATTTATTATATTTTATTTCTCTAATCTCTTTAAATCTATGTTAAACTTTGTGAAAATGTCTAAAAATTTCAAGAAACATTTAAAAACCTGTGAAATCGCTTAAAATTCGTGGAAATCTCTTAAAATTCTCAGAAAATCGTTAAGATTCTTTTAAATTCAATTATAACAATTCCAATCCCTTTTATATACTCTAAAATTTATTAAAAGTATTAGAAATATCTTCAAATTCTATGGAATCCTTAAAAATTCCAGAAAAATTTCCAAACTCATAAATCTTCTGAAATCCACGTTAAAATTTCTGGAAATCTCTAAAAATGTCTGGAAACTTTTTGAAATTCCATGACAAACTTTAAAATCTCTTAAAATTACCAGAAACATTCTTGAAATTTTATGGTAACATTTAAAATCTCTTTATATCATTTACATCCCTTAAAAAAATTACATAGAAATCTTATATGAAATTCCATGAAATCTTTTAAAATTTGCACAAAAACATTTAAATATCAGAAAAATCTCTTAAAATGACTTAAAATTATTACAAATCACATAAAATTCCTTAAAATTTCAGGATAGTATTTAAAATACCTTAAAACCTCATAAAACTCTTAAAAACCTTTTGAAATTTCTGCAAATTTCAAAAAATATCCTAAAATCCCATACAATTCTACAAAATCGTTTTAATATCATAAAAATCTTTTGAATTTCGTAAAAATCACTTAAAAATCGTTAAAAATGCACATAAAAACTTTCAAAATCATTAATCTTTTGAAAATCCACGTTAAAATTCATGAAAATCTCTAAAAAAAATTCCTAAAAATCTTGTGAAATTCCTTCACATTTAAAATCCCTTAAAATTGTTAGATATCTTAACAAATTCCAAACTCTTTAAAATTATTAGAAATATCGAAAAATTACATAAAATCCCTCGCAATTTTGAGAAATCTTTTAAAATAAAAATTTTTGATTTAAATTTAAATTTTTAAATCCTTCTAAGCCCTTCACATTCCTCAAAATTTCACAAAAAAACCTTAAACATCGCTTGAATTCGTCGAAATCTTTTTAAATTTTTTAAAAAATCTCTTAAAAATCCTCATAATTTAAAAATATTTAGAATCCCTTAAAATTCTACGAAAATTTTAAAAATCATAAATCCTTTAAAATCACGTTATAATTCATGAAAATCTCTAAAAATTCCTAAAAACCTCTTGAAATTCCTCCATAATTTTAAATCACTAAAAATTATTAGAAATCTTATCAAATTCCATTATCTCCCATGAAATCTTTTAAAATTTTTAAAAATTTCTTAAAATTACATAAATTCCTTTAAAATTTGACGAAATATCCTAAAATCCCTTAAAATTCTACGAAATATTTTTAAAATCCTAAAACTCTTTTGACTTTCGTAAGAATCACTTAAAAATCGTCAAATTCTCTTAAAATTTCTAGAAACCTCTTGAAATTCTCAAAAATCTCTAAAAATTCATAAACCCTTTTGCAATGTCTCAACATTTGAAATCCCTTAAAATCTTTAGAAATCTGATCAAATTCCACGAAATCCTTTAGAATTCTGACAAAATCTTTTAAATATCAGAAAAATCTCTTGAAATCATTTAAAATTATTAGAAATCTCATGAAATTCCATAAAATCCCTCGCAATTATTAGAAATCTTTTAAAATATCTTAACATTTATTGGAATTCCAGGATAACATTTAAAATTCTTAAAACCCAATAAAACTCTTACAAACCTTTTGAAATTCCTTAAAATTCCATGAAAACCTTAGAAATTTCTGAAATTCTTTGAATTTTTTTTAAATTCTAAAAACCCCTTAAAATTCTTCAAAAATCCTGAAAATCCCTTAAACTTCTAAATACTAAAAAAATCTTTTAGGTTTCGTAAAAATCACTTAGAAATCATAAAACTCCCAGAAAATTGTTACAAATTTTACAGTAACATTTAAAATCCCTTTATGTCTTTTAAATTCATTAAAAATATTAAAAATATTAAAAATCTTATAAAATTCCATGAAATTCTATAAAATTGTCATGAAATCTTTTAAAGGTCAGAAAAATCTCTTGAAATCACTTAAAATTATTAGAAATCCCGTAAAATTCCATAAAATCCCTCGCAATTCTTAGAAATATTTTAAAATATCTTAAAATTCCTTAGAATTCCAGGATAACATTTAAAATTCTTAAAACCCAATAAAACTCTTATAAACCTTTTGAAATTTCTTAAAATTTCACGAAAATCTTAGAAATCACTAAAATGCTTTGAAATCTTTTCAAATTTCTGCAAATTTCAAAACATTTAGAATCCTTTTTAAAATCGCTAAGAATTCTTAAAAGTCTCTAAAAATTGCATAAATTCCTTTAAAATTTCACAAAATATCCTAATTAAATCCCTTAAAATACTACGTAAATTTTCAAAATCATAATTTTTTTTAAATCCACGTTCAAATTCATGAAAATCTCTAAAAATTCCTAAAAACCTCTTGAAATTCCTCCATAATTTTAAATCTCTTAAAATTATTAGAAATCTCAGAAAACTTCATCAAATCCATAAAAATTCCATAATATCTTATAAAAACAGAAAAATTTCTTGAAAACCCTTAAAATTTGACAAAAACCTTCAAAATCTTTCTAAATTCTACAAAATCTTTTAAAAACCATAAAAATCTTCTGAAATTGCTCAATAAAATTCTCTATAAAGTTTTAAATTCCTTATTTAAATCCCAAAAAATACATATTTTAAGAGTCATAAAAGTACCTTGAAGTCTGATTCAAATCTGACCAAAGTCGTGAAAAACCAAATTCAAAATTTGCATATTCATTTTCCTCCCTTTTCTCACATTTTCCATGACGTCTGAATTTTCCTTTTCTTTTATAAAATTTAAAATCAACCTAATATCAAGTGGACATTAAGTGGACAGTCGCCATTTGCATATTGTAATTTAGAAAAAGTTCAGTAAAAAACATTCTATTAATTAATAATATTAATAATCTGTTAAAGTTCTGTTAAATTATATTAAAAAAAAAAAAAAAAACATTTACACTTCTTAGCTGGAAAATTGAATCTCACATTACCATTTGAATTTATTTGAAAGTTCAGAAGCAATTCCTCCGAGAGATTTGAATTTCATTTCCCATAGTAAATATTCTGCACTATCTGAATGCTTAAGCGTCAAGATAAAAGTTAGAGTAAAGTAGAGAGTAATTTTTCTATGTCGTATTTTCCTTTTGACTTTTTCTCCAGGACTTTTCTATCCCAATTCTCAAGTGGCTGAAGATGTACATTTTCGTCGTCAGAAAAGTCGATATAAAAGGCTCTTTGAATGTTTTTTGCACTTTTATGTCCTTTGTGTTTTACTACCAAAGGAAGAGCCCAGAATTTTTTACGCAAATCTTTTTTTATTTATGATAATTTTAAATTTTAAGCAGAAGTCTTTACAATTTGATAAGGTGGCTTGTTAAAAAGTCTATTGAATCTACAGGTATATGAATATCTAATTAAAAGCCATTCTTTTAACGTAATATGAACTTAAAATACTCCATTTCAACATTGCTGAATAATTCAGGACTGGAATTAATAAGCGTTCCACTTTTAACATTTTTACCCTTCTTTTTTCACACTTTTCATAAATTTCCATTTGTGAAATATTATTGCATTACATATTATTATTTGAGGGATTTGACTATATATTTTGTAGAATGTTAAGTATATAATTTCAGAAAGTTTAAAGATATTTTTAAGCATTTTACGAAATATATTGGGATTTTAGAAATATTAAGTGATTTCACGGTATTTCGAGAAATTTTATGAAATTTTAAAGGATTTTATGGAATTGCATGAAATTTTAAGTAATATTCAGTGATTTTGTGATATTTCATAGGATATTAAGTTATTTTAACGACTTTTGTGATTTCAAGGGATTTCAGAAGATTTCATGGGATTTTAAGTAATCTTAAGGGTTATAACAATAGTTTGTGGAATTTGATGGAACGTCAAGGAATATCAAGTAGTATTAAATTATTTTACGAAATTTAAAGAAATTTCACCAGATTTTCAAGGACATTAAGGGCATGTATTACTTACCCGATCCCTACCTTACCGACATTTTTTTTCTCTGTAACGCTACGTCTACATTTATAAAGATATCAAGTTGAAAATTTATAAAATTAAAGAAAATATGCTAATGTACGTTTGTCTGGTCTTAAATTTGTGTACAATTAAAAAAAATTTTTTTTATAAATGTTAATATTTAGGAACAGACAAACGTACCTTAAGGCTGTAGCTTCAAATATAGAAATTTTCAATGTGGTATCTCAATAAATGTAGACGTAGCGTTACAGAGAAAAAATGTCGGTAAGGTAGGGATCGGGTAAGTAATACATGCCCTTAAGGGCATTTTAAGATATTGTATGAGATATTAAGTAATTTTAAAGTTTCAAAGAATATCAACGGATTTTACGAAATTTCATGGAATTTTAAATACTTGTAAGATATTTTAGGGGATATTAAATTATTTTAAGGACTTTCAGGGGATTTTACGAGATTTCATTGGATATTTAGTGAATTTAAGGAATTCAAGGAATTCAAGGGATTTTACGAAATTTCATGACATTTTATGGTATTTTTAATAATTTTAAGAGATTTTATGATATTTTATGGGATATTTAGTAATTTTAAGGACTTTTAAGGAATTCAAGAGATTTTACGAAATTTCAGTGGATTGTCAGAAATTTAAAAAAATTTCATGAAATCTCATGGAATTTTAAGTAATTTTCAGCGATTTTACAATATTTTATTGAATATTTTTTTCAAGATTTAATATTTTGTCAGGAATTTTAAGTAATTTAATAGGATTTCAACTTAACAGATTTCAAGGGATTTACGAGATTTCATTGGATTTGTAGGAATTTCAGGAGATTTCATGTGATTTTAACTAACTTTGTGGGATTTGATGATATTTTTGTGAATTCTAAGTAATTTTAACGGATTTTAAGGTATTTTATGATAATAAGAAATTTAAAGGACTTTTATTTTCAGAAATTTCAAGAGTTTTATTGAGATTCATTGAATTTTCAAGTATTTTTAAGTATTTAACGAGATTTCATGGAATTTTGAATAATTTAAGAGTTTTAATAGGATTTCATGGTATTTTGAGTAATTTTAAATAATTTTAAGAGATATAACGATAGTTTGTGGAATTTTAAAGAATCTAAAGTAATTTTACGAAATTTAAAGGACTTTAAGGCCATGTAAGACTTACCCGATCCCTACCTTACCGACATTTTTTTCTCTGCACCGATACTTCTACATTTATTGAGATATCAAAATGAAAATTTCTGAAATTGAAGTCAAAGAATTGAGGTACGTTTATTTGGTCCTAAATATTGATATTTATAAAAAAAAATTTATAAAATTTTAATTATAATTTAAGATCATGTATTACTTACCCGATCCCTACCTTACCGACATTTTTTTCTCTGTAATGCTACGTCTACATTTATAAAGATATCAAGTTGAAAATTTATAAAATTAAAGAAAATGTGCTAATGTATGTTTGGCTGGTCTTAAATTTTTGTAAACAAAAAAAATTTTTTTTTTTAATGTCAATATTTAGGACCAGAAAAACGTATCTTAAGGCTTTAGCTTCAAATATAGAAATTTTGAATGTGGCATCTCAATAAATGTAGACGTAGCGATACAGAGAAAAAATGTCGGTAAGGTAGGGATCGGGTAAGTAATACATGCCCTTAAGACCGGATAAACATACCTTAGCATATTTTCTTTAATTTTAGAAATTTTCAATTTGATATTTCAATAAATGTACAAGTAAGTTTGCAGAGGATAAAATGTCGGTAAGGTAGATATCGGGTATGTCCTACATGGCCTTAATCAGATTTTTGTTAAAGGAAGTTTAAGATATTGTACAGGATATTAAGTAATTATATTTTAAGGATTTTGCAGGATATTAAGGGCATGAATTACTTACCCGATCCCTACCTTACCGACATTTTTTTCTCTGTGACGCTACGTCTACATTTATTGAGATACCACATTGAAAATTTCTATATTTGAAGCTACAGCCTTAAGGTAGGTTTGTCTGTTCCTAAATATTAACATTTATAACAAAAAATTTTTTCAAGAAAATTTTTTTTATTTTTACAAAAATTTAAGACCAGACAAACATACATTAGCATATTTTCTTTAATTTTATAAATTTTCAACTTGATATCTTTATAAATGTAGACGTAGCGTTACAGAGAAAAAAATGTCGGTAAGGTAGGGATCGGGTAAGTAATACATGCCCTTAATGTCCTTGAAAATCTGGTGAAATTTCTTTAAATTTCGTAAAATAATTTAATACTACTTGATATTCCTTGACGTTCCATCAAATTCCACAAACTATTGTTATAACCCTTAAGATTACTTAAAATCCCATGAAATCTTCTGAAATCCCTTGAAATCACAAAAGTCGTTAAAATAACTTAATATCCTATGAAATATCACAAAATCACTGAAAATTACTTAAAATTTCATGCAATTCCATAAAATCCTTTAAAATTTCATAAAATTTCTCGAAATACCGTGAAATCACTTAATATTTCTAAAATCCCAATATATTTCGTAAAATGCTTAAAAATATCTTTAAACTTTCTGAAATTATATACTTAACATTCTACAAAATATATAGTCAAATCCCTCAAATAATAATATGTAATGCAATTTATTTCACAACTGGAAATTTATGATTATGATGATTTTGCTCTTCAACTTGAACTCCTTTTAGTGTGAAGATTTCTGCAGACTGTGAAGCCTGAAGGGTCGAAAGTCGAAGACTTATTATTTCCTGCGCGTGACCAAAGCTTCATTCTTCCTCGAACGGAAGGAATTCTCGTGCGGGAAACTCTGTACCAAAGTTTAGTGTGCAGAACTATAATACAAGTCTCTCGGTGAAAGAAAACGACAAGTTGGCCAACGAAACTTTTAGCGAGCCACTGAAACATGTAAAACAAGTACAGTTCCCTTAAGTCGAGCTCAGAGAGCAAAAGTACGAACCGTGGACAGATAGCCAAGAATTTTTAAAAGAATTCTCGGTCAATAACTAGCGCAACTTAATGTTTGAATTATAAGGAAGATATTGGGAATTTTGACCTTGTCCTGTCTTAAAATTTTACGAGAAATTTTACAAAAACCTTCGAAATTTTTGTAAATTCTATAAATATTAGAAAATGTATCGAAAACAAAGCTTTTGCTATGAAGAAGCAAAAATCATAAAAATCCTTTGAAATTCTTTAATAATATTCCCTGACAAGTTTTAAATTCGTTTAGATTACATAAAATATTTTAAAAATCAGAAAAATTTCTTGAAATCCTTAAAAATTATGGAAATCTCATGAAATGTAATAAAATACTTAAAGATGCGATATGACTTTTCAAAATCATTAAAATTTATTGAAGTGTCCTAACATTTGTGGAAATTACATGATAAAATTTTAAATCCCATACAATTCTTTAAGATTATCAGAAAATTTTCGCAATTTCGAAATTTTTCAAGATTTAAAATCCCAGAAATCTTTTTAAATCCCTTAAAATTGCGCAAAAATTTTCAAAATCATAAATCTTTTGAAATCCACCTTAAAATTTATGAAAATATCGAAAAATTCTCAGAAACATCTTGAAATTCCTTAATATTTAAAATCCCTGTAAATCATTAGAAATCTCGCCAAATTCCATGAAATCCTTAACAATTCTACAAAATTTCTTTAAAATTCGAAATTATTAGAAAATTAAAATTTATTAAAATTTATTAAAATTCGAAGTTATTAGAAATATCATAAATATTCATCAAATCCATAAGAATTCTACAATATCTTTTAAAACTCAGATAAATCTCTTTAAATCACTTAAAATTATTAGATATCTCATAATATTCCATAAAATTCCTTGGAATTCCAGGATAACATTTAAAATTCTCTAAATCCCCATAAAACTCAAAACTTTTGAAATTTCTTAAAATTTCATGAAACCCTTAGAAATCGTTTAAATTATTTGAAATCTTTTAAAATTCTCTGAAACCTCTTCAATTTCCTCAAAAATCCCTTAAAATTCTACGAAATATTTTTTAAAATACCAAAAATCTTTTGGATTTCGTAAAAAACACTTAAAAATCCTTAAATTCCCAGAAAATTGTTACAAATTTTACAGTAACTTTTAAAATCTTTTTATATCTTTAAAATTCGTTAAAACTAATAGAAATATGATAAAATTCCATGAAATCCTTTAAAAATCTCAAAAACTCTTTTAAAGATCAGAAAAATCTCTTGAACTCACTTAAAATTATTAGAAATCCCGTAAAATTCCATAAAATCCTTTGCAATTCTTAGAAATCTTTTAAAATATCTTAAAATTCCTTAAAACCCCATAAAACTCTTACAACTCTTTTGAAATTCCCTAGAATTTAACGAAAACCTTAGAAATCGCTGAAATTCTTTGAAACTTTTTTTAATTCTTAAAATCTCTTAAAAACCTTTTGAAATTTTTTAAAATTTCACGAAAATCTTAGAAATCACTAAAATTCTTAGAAATCTTTTCAAATTTCTGCAAATTTCAAAACATTTAGAATCCTTTTTAAAATCGCTAAGAATTCTTAAAAGTCTCGAAAAATTGCATAAATTCCTTTAAAATTTCACAAAATATCCTAATTAAATCCCTTAAAATTGTACGAAATATTTTTAAAATACAAAAATCTTTTGGATTTCGTAAAAAACACTTAAAAATCCTTAAATTCCCAGAAAATTGTTACAAATTTTACAGTAACTTTTAAAATCCCTTTATATCTTTAAAATTCGTTAAAACTATTAGAAATATGATCAAATTCCATGAAATCCTTTAAGAATCTCAAAAACTCGTTTAAAGATCAGAAAAATCTCTTGAACTCACTTAAAATTATTAGAAATCCCGTAAAATTCCATAAAATCCTTTGCAATTCTTAGAAAACTTTTAAAATATCTTAAAATTATTAGAAATCCCGTAAAATTTCATGAAATCCCTCGCAATTCTTAGAAATCTTTTAATAAATATCTTAAAATTCCTTGGAATTCCAGAATAACATTTAAAATTCTTTAAAACCCCATAAAACTCTTACAAACCTTTTGAAATTCCTTAAAATTTCACAAAAATCTTAGAAATCGCTGAAATTCTTTGAAATCTTTTAAAATGCTTTGAAATCTTTTCAAAATTCTACAAATTTCAAAATATTTAGAATCGCTTTTAAAATTACTAAGAATTCTTTAAAGTCTCTAAAAATTACATAAATTCCTTTAAAATTTGACGAAATACCCTAAAATCCCTTAAAATTCTACGAAATATTTTTAAAATCCTAAAACTCCTTTGAATTTCGTAAGAATCCCTTAAAATCTTTAGAAATCTCATGAAATTCCACGAAATCCATTAAAATTCTCACAAAATCTTTTAATAATCTGAAAAATCTCTTGAAATCATTTAAAATTATTAGAAATCTCATGAAATTCCATAAAATCCCTCGCAATTATTAGAAATCTTTTAAAATATCTTAACATTTCTTGGAATTCCAAGACGACATTTAAAATCCTTAAAACCCAATAAAACTCTTACAAACCTTTTGAAGTTCCTTAAAATTCCATGAAAACCTTAGAAATCTCTGAAATTCTTTGAAATTTTTTAAAATTCTTAGAAACCCCTTAAAATTCTTCAAAAATCCTCAAAATCCCTTAAACTTCTAAATACTAAAAAAATCTTTTAGGTTTCGTAAAAATCACTTAGAAATCATAAAACTCCCAGAAAATTGTTACAAATTTTACAGTAACATTTAAAATCCCTTTATGTCTTTTAAATTCTTTAAAAATATTAAAAATATTAAAAATCTTATAAAATTCCATGAAATTCGTTAAAATTGTCAGGAAATTTTTCAAAGATCAGAAAAATCTCTTGAAATCACTTAAAATTATTAGAAATCTCATAAAATTCCAAAAAAAAACCACGCAATTCTGAGAAATCTTTTAAAATATCTTAAAATTTCTTAGAATTCCAGGATAACATTTAAAATTCCTTAAAACCCCATAAATCTCTTAAAAACCTTTTGAAATTTCTGCAAATTTCAAAACATTTAGAATCCCTTTTAAAATCGCTAAGAATTCTTAAAAGTCTCGAAAAATTGCATAAATTCCTTTAAAATTTCCCAAAATATCCTAATAAAATCCTTGAAAATTCTACGAAATATTTTTAAAATCCTAAAACTCTTTTCAATTTCCTAAGAATTATTTAAAAATCATCAAATTCCCTTAAAATTTCTAGAACCCTTTTGAAATTCCTTTCTAAAAAAAGTGAGTTCTCTCAAAAAATGTCTCAAAAATCTCTTATACATTCTAGTTTCAAATCTGATTGGCTTTGGAATGACTTCAACTCGTAAAAGGAAAAACAAAATAATCGCACTATACAAATTAATTTACCAGTTTAACTTAAAATTAAGAAAGAATCTATTGGAATTTATTCCAATAATTTATAAGAAGGTCACAAACTTAAATTATTTCTTAATTAAAATCCTAACTGTCTTATTAAATATCTCGACAAGGTATTGATATAACAATACTATTGACATTTTCCCAGAATCGATAGATAAGTAAAATGCATTAGAACAGAGGTCGTAAATTGCCAGCATATGTACATTCGTAAATTGAATGTACTTGCAGGAGAAATATGTTCGCAGATAATTCAGCATCTATCGTGTTTTCAGTGGATAGAAAATAAAAGAGAGACAATTTAACAAATTAGTTGTCAACCTGGATGATTTAAAAGGACTGTTACCTAAAGCTCTAATCTATTGTCTCACTACACTTTCATATTACTTCCGATGGTAGAATTTAACTCTCATAAAATGTTCGCTTCCGGGTATTGATCTTTGTACCACGAACCGTGTTTGTTTTATTAAAATCTGAAAAACTTCCACTCTTCTAGAATCTTTAAAACCATTTTATACTAATTACATTTTATATTAATATTATATATAATGGTATAAATCAATACCAAAGGCTTTAAAAAGGATGCATAAACATCAACTGAAAGAAATAGCTAATAATATTAACAATTGCTTATATATAGATCAATATAGTTCTAATTATTCTAATTTAAAATAGATTTTGTAATGTGCAAAAAATAGACTTTAGACCCCTTGAAATTTAGCGTTTTTAGATAATAACAAAAAAATTATTTCTACTAGAGAATTAGAGTTGTTAAAAATTTATATATAAAAGTCATGACTCAGTAGATACATGTTTAATGGATACAAAATAAGAATTTAATCACTTTGTAATAAGCTTTTAACGGAATGGAAGCACTGCTTAGAACAAAATTACCATAAACATTTTTTTTTTCTTTAAACAGAGCTTTTCTTGTGCAATGTGCAAAAGTTATATGCACTTCAATTTAATTCTGCAGAATTTCTGCAGAAGAATGGAAAACAGCAAAATTGTTTAATTTATGATAAGTTATTAAATATTGTCTAATTTATGATTTTTTGGTATAAAAAATAGGATAAAAAAGCTATAAATGCTATAATAATGACATTTACAAAATAATGCAGAAGTTCTGCATTTTATTTCACTTAGGATCGAGTGTTCGCTCTTAAGTGATGTAACTCAATATATAATCAGACGTCGTCTGCATGTAATGACCTTTATGCGAGAATAATTCATAAAGAAAAAGAATCGATACTCGTTGCACGCTCCCTGAAGTTAGATGCTTATTGAAAATGTTTGTCAGGTCAGATAAATTATAGATTGTGAGAACGAAGATAACGAAACCCCTCAGTTATTGACACCTTAAAGCTGATGATACCAAATCCGGTATTATCTTCAAATTAATGGTCTTTACTCTTATCTTGCTTATTCACTTCAATCATCCTTTTCAAATACATGAATTGTTTCATCTTTATTATTATTATACATATAAAATCTTGCATTATAACTATTTATTCTAAAAGGTCAATAATCTATTTTTAAACATATTTTTAAACATAGCATGCAGTTTTATAAGAATTTATATGAAATATACTTTTAAGATCGATATCTCCCTATAATTCCTTGAAATTTAATAATCTAATAGAGTGAAACAATATTTTTCAAGCTAAGTGCAGGGTTGAGAAGAGTCCTTACTGAAGGGCGATAAAAAATAGGGTGTCAATAGTTGAGTGCATAGAGGGGAAGAATAATAGTGAACAAATTCAATTCAATTCTGAGGATTTGTGAACAAGGGCTGCAAAATAAGCTTTTCTTTTTAAATAGGAGTTTTTATTATTATTATTATTATTATTATTATT
>UCOH01011828.1:0-40678 GCA_900474275.1 Synergus japonicus | reverse complement strand
ACATATTTTTACGAATGTGCCTGTCTGTCTGTCTATAGATTTTAGTTTGTTAGCACGATTACTTTCGAAAGAATTGACCGATTAGATTGTCCTTTGGTATACTCTTTTATTGTCCCAAAATGAAGGTCAAGTTCGTTGGACAGCCATTTTGGATATAAATTTAAAAAACTGGAGCATTTTGAAAATTTTTGAAACCACTTTTTTTTTAATTTAAAAATTCTAATGACGGATGTTCGTAGTACTCAAAAAGACGAACAATTTTTCTAAATTACTTTTTTGGATAAAAAAAAAATTGAAAGACTTATAACATTTTGAAAATCCAAAAAAATAAAATAAAACTTGAATTAGAAGCCAAACAACGCACGATATGAAAAAAAGTCTAAAGATGGAAAATGTTTCTTTTTGAACACTCTATAGGATAGGTATAATAACTTTTTGAATTTCTTTAAAAAATCGAAAATTCCAATTTTGAGCCAAATAACGCGAGATACAGAGAAAATGACAAGGAACATAATTATTGGCCTTAAAAAGATCTACAAGTTCCTCTTGAACTATTTTTCAACAGAATGAGTAGTTTTCGTTTTAATCATAAAAAATATTGTTAAACAAAGCCGAGCGCGAAGCGCGAGTGCCCTGATGAGAATGTGCTCCTTAAGGTCGATATAACCTTAAGTAAATTAGCTTTCGTTTGCATTCCATTCTATTTGTAGTAATTGAAAAACAAATAGGTGCAAACGTCGCGACGCTCGCAAGCGTCCCGAAGAGCGCAAGCGTCCCGTAGGGCGCAAGCGTCGCGAAGCGCGACGTGTGTATGAGAATGTGCCCGCGTAAGCAGGCAGATTCTTATTATACATATATATATATATATATATATTAGCGTGGCGCTTATTTATCAAATGCATTGAATATCGGCTCCTTTCGCGGGAATCGTTTATTTGTACCATAAAACTATGAAAGCAGCTGCGAAACCAGATTTAAAAAGCGTTGGTCTAAGCGAGCGATTTCGATGCATAAGTATTACTTAAAAAACATCATAATCCTTCATATTGCTTATTTTTTACTAATATTTGTTTATAGCAAATAATTTGACATGTAAAAAATTTTTTTTCTTTCGCCAATTCTTTTGCATTAAACTTGAGTTCCAATGAGAATAATTTTCAGAGCATTAGAAATATAAAAAACTGTGCTGCGCTGTGATTTGTTCGATTCACAGATTTCATGCTTCGCCTTTGTTACCAATTTTGAACAGTGATATCTCGGTAACTAGTGAACTTAGAAACTTCAAAAGCAAAGCAAATTAAAGCTCTTGACCTCTACTTTCTCGCAGAAAAGCTTACTTGGAGCTTAAATATTGATGATCAATCAATAAACTCGAAAAAACGCAAAAAATTACGTTTTTATGAATTTTTTTAATGAATAAAAGAAATCTATTGATGTCAAAAAAATTTTTGTCACCTCTAAACCACTACTGGGCACACTATTATCATCCACATAAGCGATTTCAATAAATTAGGGGTCCCTAAAAAGCATAGACCAAGTAGGGACAGCTTAGGGGTCTGAAAAATTTGAAAAAAGCATTTTTTACAAATAAATGATTCCCGCCAAAGGAGCCGATATTCAATGCATTTGGTAAATAAGCGCCACCCTAATATATATATATATATATATATATATAGGGGAGGTGGTCCGGTTATGGACATAGTTAGGTATTTTCTTTATAACTTTTGACCAAATGAATTTCATGTAGCAATAAGCATATCAATAGAAAGCTAGAGACCTTAGCTAACTACTAGTGATAGGATTGATTCGTTTTTGTTGAAAAAAAAAGGATATTCAACTTTTTATAGAGTACTCGATTTCGACCGAAAAAAATTTTTAACCGGTTGTGGGCACCCCTGAAAAGTCTTCTAAATATTGAAAAATATGAAATCAAACCCCACGAAATGGAGGAAAAAAAATTTATTCATTTTAAAACCTGTAGTGACACAAAGATTAATGAAAAATAACCAAAAAGCCTTCATAGCAGCAAAAATAAATATAAGAATGAAAATAAAAATTATTCGTCGTCGGAATCGCAGTGTATGCAGGTAACCGGCATGTATGTCAGCGCATCTCAAATGCACTAACCAATGGCACGTGTTACATTCAATTGTTTTTTTTTCTTTATTTTTTTAACCCCTGGACCCCGTCAGGAAAAGATAACTTTTCCTGACTTAACACTAATAATAATGATTTTTGACAGTTTTTCGGACACACACACGCGCTAAATGAAAAAAGCAAGGTTTTTGTGTGAACATTTTCATGAAACGGATATGATATCACAAAATATATTGAATTTACTTTATAAATATATGATACTTACTTTTCTTGCCTTCATTCACTTCGATTTATCGCACTTCAAACACAAGGAGAAATTACATCACTGTCGATTTTCGCGGATCAAAACATGTAATCGCTTGTAGCTACTAGGCGAATGCGTTTCTTTACTTCGGTGTCAGCACAAAATCATCGTGTAAACATAGCGCACCAAGGTCAATCGTCAGATTAACTGATTCTGCTCATTGTGGAAAGTTATGCTAGAGTGCCCACAACCGGGCGATGCCCACAACCGGGCAACTTACCCTATATATATACCTCTTATGACAAGAAGAGGATAACTTGATTCAGGTGTATCACTGTCTTTTGTTTCTATCTGAGAAATAATATATTATATATTTTTATTTACCGTTGAATTACAGATTTTTCTTATACTGTATGAACTTAAACAACTTGCGGGAATAATTGTAAAAAGCAATCCTTCTCCCTCTTTGAAATGCTTCACAAGCAATGGAAAAATTACGATAACTTTTGGCGCGGCATTTTTAGTAACTGCTGTTGCATTTTTTGCTTCGATAAGTATGCGATTGACGGCTGAATCTTCATCGCCAGGTTTGACAGTCTTCTTCAAATAGAGTCTGATACACAGATAGAAAAATCAGCGTTTGAAACGACGCTTATTCATTGTTTGAAACTACGAGTCTTGATCGTCGTTCAAAACTACGAGAATCGTAGCTTGAAACGACGAAATTGTGGTTTTATCCTACGAATCGCTTCGTCGTTTGAAGCCACGACTTTCGTCGTTTGAAACAACGTGGATCGTGGCTTGAAACGCAGTTCGAGCTGTAACCAAAAATAAGCCCCGTCCATATCGAAATGTTTGCGCAGCGCGTGTTACATTCAGCAACATTCATGCAAGAGTTTCGTAGCTTGTCAAAAGACGAAGTGATTCGTAAGATGAAACAACGATATTCGTTGTCTAAGACGACGAAGAATCGTCGTTTGAAGCTACGATACTCTTCCGTCGTTTCAAACGCTGATTTTTCCCTCCGTGTGGGCTTAGCTTTTTCGTTAATGCACGTCTTCCACGTCTTGTGAATATGTGTACCAAATAATATAGAACCTTGATTCATTCGCAGACAGTTCAGGTGTATATGCAACGCAGCCATATTCATCCTGATTTTGAGAACGTTGAATATCATTATTCTCCATTTCTTCCTCTTTGCTATCTCTTAAAGGGTTATATACACTTATTAATGAAAGAAAAAAACGATTTTTTCACGAATTTTTTTGGAAAAGAAGTTAAATTTTCAATTTAAGAACAAATCACTACGCATCTATTTGTACATGTTTGAAAATATTTTATTACAAATTGAACTGAAAAATATTGACATTTGTAGGCACTACATCCGTTGAGCCAAACCACCTTTTTTCAAACACCCTTCACGGTGTCCATGATAAGTCGAAAATGGATCACCTGCAATCAATCTAACCAAGAGCTTTCTTTAGTTTATATAATTTTACTCTGCTTGGATGAAGGATTTGTCAAAATAAGTATTTTTGCAGAAATGGTGAAGAATTACGGAAAGAAATCGAGACCAGATTTCATGAAAAACAAATTAATATATTTAATAAAAATAATCGAAATCAAGAGAATCAAGTAATTGGACAATAATCAATGAAATCGTGGAACGTATGTCTGATGGGCGTGTTACGTAACACTAAACCACATAAGAGATCGTTCGAATTTAAATTTAATGAAAATACGATAATGAATGATCAAACATAACATACGCGGAAACAAAAGATAAGATAAGCGACAATGAAACAATTTATGAGAAGTGAGTACTCCGAAATAATACAAATAATCAAAAAGATCAAATAATAAAAGTGGTCAAGCCCGGCAAAGTAGCTCCAAAACTACAATTATAAAAATCACTAATGCTACTTTGCTAGACTTTCCAATACAAGAGAAAACCGTACTTCAGCCATAATATAAAACCTGGACAATGTTAGTATACATATAAATCCTTAGATTGATTCCTGGTAATATTATATAATAATTTAACAGATCCTCGGTAATAACACAACCAATTGGTTCAACTTCCAGAAAAAGAGCAGGCTGTGGTCACTCAATGCTTTAGAACTGTGAACGTACAGTTGACGGTGGTGCCGTCAAACGAGTCCGCAGGTTTTTAAGGACATAAAAAAATTAAAAAGATAAGCAGATGACCAGGGTGCACCAGGATGCACAACCAGTGTTTAGAACAACAATCTTGTGGAATTTGTTCGAAATTTCGACTTTTCTAAGAACGTTAAATGTCACCAAAACATGACCCGATAACAGGGACGCACCAAGACACAAACAAGGTGGTTAGAAGAACAATCTTCGTGAATTTTTTTAAAATACAAAGTATAAAAAAATTTTAAAAACTTCGACTGGTAACCCGATGATCGAGGTTCAACGGAATGTGCACCAGGTGTTTACAATAACAATATTCGTGAATTTTTTCGAAATTTCAAGTTATCGAAAGACATAAAAAAATTAAAAAGATAAGCAGATGAGCAGGGTGCACCAGGATGCACAACAATTATTTAGAACAACAATCTTGTGGAATTTGTTCGAAATTTCGACTTTTCTAAGAACGTTAAATGTCACCAAAAGATGACCCGATAACAGAGATGCACCAGGACGCAAACAAGGTGGATAGAATAACAATATACCGGAATTTTTTTAAAATACAAAGTATAAAAAAATTTTAAAAACTTCGATTAGTAACCCGAAGATCGAGGTGCAAAGGATCGTGCACCAGGTGCTTACAATAAAAATCTTCGGGAATTTTTTCGAATGACAAGAATACTCCAAATGGTGACACGATAACCGGGATGCAATAGGTCGCGAAAAAGGACGATAGAATAACAATTTTCCGGAATTTTTTTATAATACAAAGTTCTAAAATGATGTAAAAAACTTCGACTAGCTTGAATAAAAATTTTCAATCGCCTTCATTCCAAGTTTATTCAAAACTTTATTTAAGCATGCTTCGTGGTGTCGGCGGAGATCTTGAGTTGCACTCTATCATCTCAGGCGTCAATGTCGCACAGCATGCTTGAATCCTGTCGACAACCTCCCTTTCTGCTTGGATCTCATCTGGTGGCAGTGGTATCGCATAAACTTTCGCCTTCAGGTAACCCCACAGGAAGAAGTTTAGTTGAGTTAAGTCCTGTGATCTATGAATCATTATGTCTGCATTAGTAAATTTTTGATTTAATTATAATTCCTACAGTCAAATATCTGCTTTAAAATTTTTTATTTTACCTTGTTGGCCACCGAATATGCTGTGCCTGCCCATTTATGTGCTTATAGCCAATCCATCGGTTTTCGTATGTGGCATTCAGATGGTGTACAGCCAACCTTGAACGATGTACAGGTCGGCCATCATGCTGGTAGATCAAATTTTCAGCAACTTCCGCAGGCAAATTAGCCAGTAATCCAGGAAGAATTTTTTGCAGGAATTCCAATTACCGTGCACCCTATAAAAATGTAGTTAAATAGTGTAGATTAATTAATGCATTTTGTTGACTACCAGAGTTATATTTTGTTCTTTGAAGTCCACATTTCCGCATTCGACATAAATAGTTTGGTTTTTTTTCTACCCACTCTATAGTATACCCCTCGGATGTGCTTAATTAATAAGAAGAACATTTTTAAATAGGGTAAATTTTTTTAATTTACTTACATTTAGGTTTCCTTGAAGAATGTGAGGCCCTATTAATAGATTTCCACTCAATCCAGCCCAGACATTTGTTTTGAATTTGTGTTGGAATCCTCTTTCGCGAAAAACTTAAGGATTTTCCATGTCCCAATAATGTTTGTTATCAACATTAAAGCATCCTTCTCGCGTGAAGAGTGATTCGTCGGTCCATAGGATAAATCCTAAACGATTTAAGTTCCAATGAACCGAACGACAAAATTCTAGTCTTACAGGAAAATCTCCTGGCAAAAGTTGTTGCACTTTCGTGTAATGATAAGGATGATATTCATTATGACGAAGAGTTTTGTGCACATTCGATTTTGAGGTATTTAATTCTTGCGCAGCACGACGGACGCTTGTATTCGGGTCTCTTTCGAAATGCTGAAGAACCCGCCGTTCATTGTGCAGATTTCTGGGTCGACCACCAACTTCTCGCTGGTGATTGAACAGTACTCCTGACTCGCGAAGTGTCCGATCCAATTTTCTAAAAACTTTCAACGATGGATGTTGTCTTCGAGGATACCTTCTGGCGTATTCAGTCGCTGACTGACGGGCATTTCTTTCACACATACCGAAAATTAAATACATGTCACAGTATTCGTCGTTCGTAAATTGCGCCATAATTAAAATTAATAATTAATAAACAGGAAAGAGAAAAGACCAAAAAAACTAAAAGAGAAACACAAAAAAATTAAAAACTCAAATACTTCTTCAAATAATTCAAAAGGTTAACCAAAAGTTTGAAATAGATCTCATTAAACGTCAATACCATGTAAAAACAATTGAAATACTGTTTTAAAATATCTGCTCGTTCCAAATAAAAAACAAATGAATCCTGCAAAAATTTGAATCCAATGCATCTAATTTCTAGATAAACAGTATTTCATTAGTTTTAACAACGTACTGGTATTTGTTGAGATCCTTTCCAATCATTTGATTAACCCTTTTAAGTACTCGTAAAAGTATTTAATTTTTTAATTTTTTTGGTTTTTTTCCAATTTCTTTTTTTTCTCTTCCTCGTTTTTTAATGATTAATTTTAATTATTCCGTGAATGAATACTGCGATATGCATTTAGTTTCTGTTGCGAGTGATAGAAATGTCATTAATTCAGGGATGAATATGCCAGAAGGTACCCTAAAAGAGAATATCCATCCATCCAAGTTTTTACGAGATTGGATAGGACACTTCGCGAGTCAGGATTTTGTCGTTGGATTCATGGGAACTTAAATCGTTTAGGATTTATCCTATGGACCGACGAATCACTCTTCACGCGAGAAGGATGCTTTAATGTTGATAACAAACATTATTGGGACATGGAAAATCCTTAAGTTTTTCGCGAAAGAGGATTCCAACACAAATTCAAAACAAACGTCTGGGCTGGATTGATTGGAAATCTATTAATAGGGCCTCACATTCTTCAAGGAAACCTAAATGTAAGTGAATTAAAAAAATTTACCCTATTTACAAATGTTCTTATTAATAATTAAGCACATCCGAGGGGTATACAATAGGATGGGTAGAAAAACAAAACTATTTAAGTCGAATTCGGAAATATAGAATTCAAAGAACTAAACATAATTCTGGAAGAGTCAACAAAATGCATTAATTAATCTACACTATTTAACTACATTTTTATAGGGTGCACGGTAATTGGAATTCCTGCAAAAAATTCTTCCTGGATTACTGGCTAATTTGCCTGCGGAAGTTGCTGAAAATCTGATCTACCAGCATGATGGCCGACCTGTACATCGTTCAAGGTTGGCTGTACACCATCTGAATGCCACTTACGGATATCGATGGATTGGCTATAAGCACATAAATAGGCAGGCACAGCATATTCGGTGGCCACCAAGGTAAAATAAAAAATTTTAAAGCAGATATTTGACTGTTGGAGTTACAATTAAATAAAAAATTTACTAATGCACACATAATGATTCACAGATCACCGGACTTAACTTCACTAGACTTCTTCCTGTTGGGTCACCTGAAGGCGAAGGTTTATGCGACACCACTGCCTTGTGCGCCCCAGTCAGTGATTTACAATTTTAGATTGTTTTTCTAACTTCCTGGTGCACCCCGTTCATCGCTTTAACATTTGAAATTTGTTATGTCTGTCGAAAACTTGCAATTAAAAAAAAATTCTCGAAGATTGTTTATTTTAAAGACTGTATTGATTGTATCATTTTGCACCAAAGATTCGAAGCCTCATTCAAAAAAAAAAAAGCAGGGGAATTATACGATCTTAACTTGGATTCTCACACACTCTCAGCGATGGCACATGGACTGTCGGCTATCTAAAGCATTTGTTTGATTAGTTTATCTTTAATTGCAAATTACTCGTTAATTATGCATTTAATCAAATTTTTTTATTGATCATTTTCTATTCAGTTTTTCGCAAGGAATCAGAAAATATAAATATGTATTTTGAATACTGGGACACCCTGTATATCGTCCTTCCTTCAATCTAGGTTTGATATCCATAATTATGAATGACTCGAGGTTTACATGGAAATAGATATATTCAAAGACAATTAGATTTAGTAAATAATTTCAAGAGTGTTCCGAAAGTTCGTGGTGGCTCTCTTTCTGGTCGTTAAGAATCAAACAACGCGAATCAAAATAGCTATTGTCCCCGGTGCCAGCTAACTATATCTTTTAACGTTACAGATTAAAATCTGCAACTTCACATCATGAATTTACTGAAGAAAGTAATATAGTTAGAGGTTTGAAAGGAATGCATGATGAGGTTTTATGCATAACATGTTTCCCAAATTGTACTGATGCATCGGTTTATAATCTACCACACAGGATAGAGGAAGACATTCGTACTGTATCGTTCGTCCCAATTCGTAAGCTCGCAAATATGGCCAGAAGTTGTTTCAACAATATCAACTGTTATAAATATCGTCTTCTTATTGTCACAAAGAAACATGCATATTTGTCCAATGACAATTTGGTGTTGATAATCTCTCTGACATATGGCTAAGGCATTCCCTTTCTTATACTCAGTACCTTGTACTGAAACCCTACAGCACTCTTGCAGAACTGCAGGTAAATTAGCTTCTTTACAGCAGATTTAATCTGTTCGTCATAGATTTGATGATGAAAATCATTGGATCTGAAGATTTTTACACGAAACCTGATATCTGCTCCTAAACGAATTAAACTTTGATGAAGTTCATATTTCTCACTTAGTGACTTGCTGATGTTGATGAAATTATGAATGAAGCGAACCAATAAGCTTTGTCTCGCTAATAGGTATTCACAAATAATTCTTTCCATGTAAGGTAAGTAAGATTCAGCAATTATTGGTGCACAGATCATTTCAACAATTTCCGTTAATAAAATAACTAAGGGCCACACTTCATTCTCAGAATCCTGTATTTTATCTTCAAGAAGTAAAGGTAACAACCTTAAAAAATTCCAGACTTGCCAAGCTCCTCCAGAAATTTTTTCTCCTTCAGCAAATAGTGGACAAGACTTATCGGCTCTATCTTCTTTAAAATATGAAATCGATTTTATTCGACTATTAAATTGCACAAGAGAGAACCAACCTTCTTCGATCAATCTATTGATGCACAATCTTAAATCGTACGCAGCTGACAAATTACCAATACTAAGGTACACAGCTATTAGTTTGTACTTCTTTTCGCGGGTCCTATTGGACATACTACTTCAAACGCGTCCTGATATAGTATTATTTTTATTCCTTTAGGATTTTTTATAAAAAATTGATTGCGGTTATAAGCCCTTCCGTCCGTGAAATATTCCAAAATTCCTTCTTTATGAGGCTCTGCATCGAAGTGCTTCTTTTACACATTTCTCACGATAAAAGGCTTCTAGTGTATCCTTGATTGAAAAGTACTGATAACACTTGTCATCCTTTCTACTTGGCTATTGTCATCTTTCATACTGAAACAAGCTGCACATAATCAAACTTCATTTAAAATAAAATCTACTTGCTCCGATGATATATTTTCTGCTAGTAAATGTTTTTAGGTTTCCTCTTACAACTTCGTTTCCCTCACGAGTAACAGTGCCCAATTCGGAAACGATATATTGTATCGTTGAGGCTGGAAGAAAAAATTGAGCTTCGAGGTTAAAAAAAACTGAGCTATACTTGATAAGAACAAATCTTCTGGAATTTCCAACATGTTTTGGTTTCCTGTTTCACGTTCTTCAAAATCCGATGTCAACACACATACAATTTCGTGAAAAATCTGTAAGAGAATCAATTTAGTATCATATCAATTTAGATAGTATCATTTTCGGCAGTAGAATCAGTTCTTTGACTGCAAGATGGCTCCGAGCTTTCTGGTATATCAACACATACTGTAACAACATTTCTATGATTTTTAGACATATTGCCTGTAAATGAATTCAAATTAAAATATGATCTATTACATGAACCATATGCACATTTTATTTCCTGTTTTTTGCGAATATGATCTTTCAAATGCTTGACTAGATTAGAATGATTATCTAACTCTTTGTGACAAACAACAGTACAAATGAATTTTCCATTCCTGTCCACAGTAGTATACGTCTGTTCCTTTCGCTGCTGATTCAATACAATATCATGATTTCGAATTAAGTGAATTTGCAAAAAAGATTCCTGCTTAAAAAACTTCTTACATTGCTCATAACCGCAATTAAAATTTCGGGAAATGTGCCTGTGCAATTTTTGATGTTGCAAATAATTTTTTAAAGTTAATGTTTTCACATCACTGTACCGGCAATAATACATTTTTTTCATATAAAAATATATATCTATCTATATAATAAAAAGATCTCGCCGCCGCCGCCGCCGCCGCTGTGTCAGGAATTGAGAGAGGGTTCCCGTTTACTTTAGGGAATTACGTGATTCCAAAGAGGAAACGGGATCCCTCATGAGGTCACGTAACCCTTCGTGAAGAAACGGGACCCCTCATGAAGTCACGTGACCCCCCATGAGGAAACGGGACCTCAAGAGGAAGCGGGACCCACAAGAGGAAACGGGACCCCTCATGAGGTCACGTGATCCCAAGAGGAAACGGAATTCCTGATGAGCTTATGACGTGCCTCCTCTCGATCATGTGATCGAGGAGGTCACATAATTGAACTTTACAATACCCGAATTGTAATTTCACATTACATTTTGTATTGTAATGTGTTGTAAAATCACAAATATTTTTAACAGTGTGGATTAAGGGCGTTGGATAAACGGACTTTGAAATCCGTGAAAATAAACATTTTTCAAAACGATTCTAAGTCCCACCCTGCTACCGTATATATTTTAGGAAACTGTTTTTTGGACGATATAGAAACAACTTACCAAATATTTAGGGTCTTGCATAGTCCTGGGAGTTATAAAAATTAAACTTCATCCCGGTTTTGAAGAGAGAAAGCATATTTTGTCTGAAAATATTCATTTTCTAAAGGTGAATCCACACGCCGACTCTAACTCTTGTTCCGCGCGTAAAATTGGTGTCGCATCCCCACTACCTTACATATGTCGTGTCGCGTTGCCACCAAGTCGCACCGATTTACCGCATTCTCAATCAATCACAAAACTTTACAAATTTAAAAGTAATTCCAAGTGAGAATAAAAATTGTTTTTTTTCGAGTAGAGTACCATAAATTAGTAAAGCTAACGGTGAATTAGATCTCGGGTGTTCTGTTTAACTATATTTTTTATACTCATTTGTTGAGCAGTTTTCTTCCTCATTATATGATGAAGTAGCAAATTCATTTGCTTGCTCATAGAGGAAGCATTAACCATTTTTTTTCTTAAAACAAAGTTACGGTTATCAATTTCAACCAAACTCTTTTTTTATTGTAATTGAAATGAATCATTTTAAAAAATTTTTTAATTATTTCACTATAAAAATGAATACATCATTATTCATATTTTAAAATAAAATGAATTATTATTAGATTACTTATTTTTTTTACGATGCAAGAAACCTTTTATTATTCTTTCTTACATTAGCTTTGTATTTTCTTTATTTTAAGACTTACATACAAGAGGCTGAAGGTATCCCACTTTTACAAACGAAATATTCAATAAAATGCATTAATCCTACAGATCGCGTTCCCATCAACTATCCAGTGGGTATGAAATTTAAAGAAGTTTTTAGAACGTCCAAAAAAACGTCCTAAGTCAGGCTAAAAAACTTCCTAAAAACGTCCAATGTTCCAAAAACGTTCTAAAAACGTCTTTGGAACATTGTATGTTCTTAGAACGTTATTTGTCGTGATTTAGGTCGTTTTTAGGACGTCCTAAAAATGTCTTGGGGGATTCCTGCCCAATGGATACTACCATATGTTTCGCTCGGATCATCAATTTTACGCGCGGATGTATACAAAGTAAAAACATCTTCAACCCAAAGAATTTTCAAGTTTTTAGCACAAAATGAAAATTATGGGTCAAGATTTTTCTTCCCAAATGACCATTTTGAAATTTTTTTATTAAAAATTGAGATTTTGGTTGTTAATAATAATCTTCACATGTACTTCAACGTGGATTTGTAACATTGTGATTTAATTATAAATTATTCATATAGAAGATCGAGTTTGATTTCAAAGTGAAATTCGTACATTGTCATCTAATTAACTCTATCTCTATAAATGATTCATAATTAGTATATTTGTTTAGTGTCCTAAAATGAATCTCCATCTTTTTACCTTTCTGTATCCTTCGTCTATCCATGTCTATCCACACCAATCTTTTCATATCCCTTTTGCAATCCATGGATGCAAAGTGTACACTTGGAAGGGATAGAAAATCTATAAAATATATATCCTTTTCTATATTTTTACTTCCAACAGGGATGTTAAAATTCATACACAAATCCACGTGATAATATAAAGCTGGAATTTCCACATGGATTCTATAACATGGATTTGCAAGTGAATTGTGATCATTACTAAAAATATAAAAATTATCCTATGGATGCGCCATATTTATCCATTTATATGGTTGGCCCAACCATGCCTTTTTTCCGTGTTTAAATTTTATTAACGTATCTATAAGTGTATCCAAGTTAAGGAGACGACAAAAAACGATAACAGACACACACACAAATCCATTTTGAAATCCATGTGGTAATATATAAAGCTGGAATTTTCACGTGGATTCTACATGGAGAAAAATGTATATTCAAACTTAATATCTATATAGTTAAAAAATTGAATTAAAAATATATTTATCCTAATTAAGATATTATATTATATTATATTATAAAATATCATGTATGAAATTATTAATTACTAGCAATTCATAAAATTTCTTAAAATGCGTTGTGTTTTTGTGCAAAATCATGCGGGAAATGGGTGCGACTTGGTGGGGACGCGACACGGAACGTAGAAATTCGCGCGTAAAATTGAGGATCCGGGCGGAAAATATGGTGGTAGTTGGTGAGGACGCGACACGACTTGAATATATTCGTGTCGCAGTATACTGCAATACGAACCTAAATTTATAATTATTTTTAGCAATGTTCACAATTCACTTGGAAATCCATGTTACAGAATCCATGTGGAAATTCCAGCTTTATATTATCACGTGGATTTGTGTATGAATTTTAACATCCCTGTTGGAAGTAAAAATATAGAAAAGGATATATATTTTATAGATTTTCCATCCCTTCCAAGTGTACACTTTGCATCCATGGATTGCAAAAGGAATATGAAAAGATTGGTGTGGATAGACATGGATAGACGAAGGATACAGAAAGGTAAAAAGATGGAGATTCATTTTAGGACACTAAACAAATATACTAATTATGAATCATTTATAGACATAGAGTTAATTAGATGACATTGTACGAATTTCACTTTGAAATCAAACTCCATTTTCTATATGGATAATTTATACTTAAATCACAATCTTACAAATCCACGTTGAAGTACACGGAAAAAATTTGTTCCGGAAGAATTACCGAATTAATTAAGAGACTGAGGATATAAGAATAATGCAGTAAAATTTATGGATCTACTTATTTTAAATGTCACAGAACTTTTTTAAAGAGAATTACAGATAAATTTCGGGAGAATTAAAAATAATTCGGGAAGAATTCATGGATAGTGCAGGAACTTTCTGAAATGAGTTCGGTGGGAATCCAGTAGGGCGACTATAGGAATTACGGAGGAGTTCGGGAAAATTTCAAGGACGCCGCGCTATTTCAAACAGGAAAAAGAGATATTCCTATTTTTCTCTGCCTCGCGGGTAGAGATGATTTATAACATTAACATTATTAATCTGCATTGCATTTTATATATATTTACACACAAATGTTTATATTTATACTTAATTTACTTTACACATATAATCGCACGCTCTTAAAAAATCTTAAATGCCTCGGGTTTCGAACCCTCCTAACACGCATTTTCCTACCTAACCTTAACGACTAAGCCTCGCAGTTATATCACGCTGGGGATACAAAAACAAAATCTTTGCTAAACTTGACTGGGTCAGTTCAGGATCTAATATGCGTAGATGGATGACTGCGCATGCTGATTTACGGCAGAGTTCGGGAATTTTTCCAGTCCAAGATTCAGAATTCTCTTGGCAAGGGAATAATAAAAACTCTTTTAGATACACGGAAATTCTCCTGAAGAATCTTGCGAAGATTATCTAAATGTTTTATATTTTCTTCGAAACTTATTCGTTATATTTTATTTTGACCTTACTAAAACACACTTTCAATGTTTACTGTAAGTTCGGTAATTTTCTTAGAACGGTTCGAGCTATTTTCCTGAAAAGTTATTTGATATCTACCAAATTTTTCTCATATCCGCAGTCTCTGAACTAATTCGGTAATTCTTCCGGAACAAATTTTTTCCGTGTACATGTGAATATTATTATTAACAATCAACATCTCAATTTTTAATAAAAAATTTAAAAATGGTCATTTGGGAAGAAAAATCTCGACCCATAATTTTCATTTTGGGCTAAAAACTTGAAAATCTTCTGAGTTGAACATGTTTTTACTTAGTGTAAATCCGCGCGTAAACTTGATGATTCGAGCGAAACATATGGTGGTATCCAGTGGGCACGAATTCCCTAAGACGTTTTTAGGACGTCCTAAATCAGGACAAATAACTAGGGATGTGAACTTTATGCAAGCACATAATCGCATAATTTTCCAAAAGTGATAGGAATGAGTAAATATCAATCGTTTATCATATTTTAGGACTATCAGACCCAATTTTAAGGCCGCATAATTTCGCATAATCAGAAGCCGATTACCGCATAATTCGAGTCGTTTAAGCACATAAATCACTTATTTCGAGAGTAGTTTGAGAAGGTGGAATCTATATATATATGTATTAATAATTCCCCTATCACCCGGCGCGGGCTGGGTCAGAGCCTGCCGGGGCCCCAAAGAAATAAAAGACAATAAATAAAAAACAAAGTAAAGTTAGGCGCCAGCTAATCTAACTCACCTGATTAGCGAGGTAAAATACAATTAAAAGCGACAAGCTAACTCGACTATAATTTAGAGCAATCGACAAAGCAAAATATGGCGTGGGACTTGGGAAGACCCATTTAAACAAATAATCGTGGTTAAGCAACTAATTAGTTCCAAATACATATTTATTTGACGAACTGATACTTACATAAGTCGACTATAATCAATCTCGATACAATAAAGTCGTTTATAATACGACGAAATCCACACTCAATCCAAATCACACCACACACAAGAATGAAAATTTTGTCGACGAATATATAAACTATAAAACCTCCTTTCGCCAGAAAGGGTGATACAAGAGTGAGTTCCTCACAGATGTTCGCAACTACGCAGAGTCGGTAAGATTGTGCACTCGCTACCGCTTGAGCGCAACACTTCGCTGCTATTCGATAAGGAACCTACTATATCTTAAACTTTAAATTGATTCGTCAAAGACTCCCGCCTTGACGTTCACGGGAACTTGGAGTTCTAATACACTAAAATGACTTTCCCGTCACAAGTTTCATAATTATTTATATGTAATGAAAAAAATGCATTTCATTCTCGTTTTAAATTTGTGCGCCTTTTGTCTATTAGAATTAATAATTATAATTATTAATGGAATTTTATTCAATTTAAATTATTTTTATCTTATGGATAATTACCTTAAAACTCCTTAAAAGTCATTGAAAATAATTCAAAATTTCATTAGGCGTCTTAAAATTCTTTTGAAATTCCATAAAATCTTAAATTCCCTTAAAATTCATTAAAAATCTTTTCAAAGTGCTGACTTTGAAAGCATTTAAATGAACAGTAATAATCATCATAAATTTAAAATGAAGTTTGCCCCTGAATCCTGAATTATATAGAAATTAGGTGCCAAAAATTACTTTTTATTTTTGAAAGTATGAATGTAATGCATAGACCTGTATGTTTGAGCGTATAAAGCCTCCATAATTTTTGAATTTTCACCGCATAAAAGGTTCGAATTTTGGCGCATAATTCGGCATTTTCGAATGCATAAAGTTCACATCCCTACAAATAACGTCCTAAAAACATACAATGTTCCAAAGACGTTTTTAGAACGTTTTTGGAACATTGGACGTTTTTTTGGACGTTCTAAAAACGTCTTTAAATTTCTACCCACTGGATAGTTGATGGGTACGCGATCTGTAGGATTAATGCATTTTATTGAATATTTCGTTTGTAAAAGTGGGATACCTTCAGCCTCTCATATGTAAGTCTTAAAATAAAGAAAATACGAAGCTAATGTAAGAAAGAATAATAAAAGGTTTCTTGCATCGTAAAAAAAATAAGTAATCTAATAATAATTAATTTTATTTTAAAATATGAATAATGATGTATTCAATTTTGTAGTGAAATATTAAAAATTTTTTTTTTTCATTTTTTGAGCTTGAATAATGGAAGATTTATTTCAATAGGCAATAAGAAAAGAGTTTGGTTGAAATTGATAACCTTAAATTTGTTTTAAGAAAAAAATGGTTAATGCTTCCTCTATGAGCAAGCAAATGAATTTGCTACTTCATCATATAATGAGGAGGAAAACTGCTCAACAAATGAGTATAAAAAATATAGTTAAACAGAACACCCGAGATCTAATTCACCGTTAGTTTTACTAATTTATGGTACTCGATTCGAAAAAAAACAATTTTTATTCTCACTTGAAATTACTTTTAAATTTGTAAAGTTTTGTAATTGATTGAAAATGCGGTAAATGGGTGCGACTTGGTGGGAACACGACACCAATTTTACGCGTGGAACAAGAGTTAGAGTCGGCTTGTGGATTCACCTTAAAGAGGAGCGAATGCAAACAGAGCAGACGAATCACGGGAAAGAGCCGCTGAGCTGTGATAGTTCCGGCGCGGTCTGCTCATTGTGTTCAGTCGTGTATCTCTTTGCTGTCATATTTTCACAATGCTCTTTCCCAAACTCTAGCATAAATTACAGTTTTTTGTGTTGCAATGAATCGCGAATTTCGTATTGGCATCTGAAAGAATAGGAAATTCAAACTTTTTATATTTCATTGATTTTTCGTTCAGTGTCCGTGTTGTGCCTGAAATATTTCATTTATACGAGTGCGTCTGGCATTTAGTTACTCTTTCCCGCGCTTCGTGTGCTCTGTTTGCATTCGCTCCTCTTTAGAAAATGAATATTTCCAGACAAAATATACTTTCTCTCTTCAAAACCGGGATGAAATTTAATTTTTATGAGTTCCAGGACTATGCAAGACCCTAAATATTTGGTAAGTTGTTTCTGTATCGTCTAAAAAACATTTTCTTAAAATATATACGGTAGCAGGGTGGGACTTAGAATCGTTTTGAAAAATGTTTATTTTCACGGATTTCAAAGTCCGTTTATCCAACGCCCTTAAGTGATCTTAAGATGAAAAATTTAAAATGTCCAACTTAGACGTAGTGTTGCAACATCGATGCGTAACCATCGGAACTATGGATTGATATTTTTTTGCGATGATCGATGTTTTTGCATCGATGTTTTACTTTGGATTCATCGATGCATACATCGATGTTTTCTTTAAATAATTTTAGTTTTAAATCATCGATTGTTTTTTTCGATGCATCGATGTTTCTTAAACATGTTCCGATATATTGGGAACATCGATGATTTCTTTTTGATGCTACATCGATGTTTTTTATTCGATATTGCAACACTACTTAGACGACGGCTAAATTGAAAATAAAACTTCGGGGTACTGAAACTAAAATTTTTTACGTTATATTTAAGGAAAGCATGCAAGTATTAGCCTATGGTTGAAAATTGGAAACATTAAAAAAAATACTTCTTTTGAATCCGGATATTGCCACCCATACAAAGATTCCTCTGTGAGGATCAAGCAAAAGGAAAGCAATTCAATGCAATTTTAAATGGATCGCTGTAGATATAATTAGAAGTAGAGCCTATTTAATATCAATAATGTTTGTTTTTCTTTCTATAAATATAGAAAATGAGTAATTTTAATGTTTATACTGATTCAAATTAAAACTTTAATTACAAAATATTTTTTATTTTCAGTACTAAACGTGGACTTGATTTGGGTTTAAATCGTGGTATAAGTGGCACACAGGCAGGGAAACATCTAATTGGACTTACCACTGCACATCTTGCTGATGGGCCTGGAAAAAGACGACGTGGAGATTAAGGCACATGAACTGGAATCATCTGAATACCTTTCATAACTAAATACAAAATGGACCGATTCTGTGTAGTGGTTCAATTTTTCTAAGTGTTATTTAATTGTATTCATTATTTCCAACTTCATTTATTTCGTCCTTAAAATGAATCTGTCATTTAAAATCGTCTTGTTGTTCTGATAATAATACTAATAAAATCTATAATATAATAATCACCTTAAAGAATTTATTTACATAGGACATTACTAATATAACCTAATATTACTAATAGGTATTACTAAATATAAATATAAGTAGAAAATAAATTTCTCTGAAATATTTTTGATTTAGTACCTATACTGGTACATTGGAAATATGGTTATAGAAAAAACACAATAATTGAGAACAAAGATATTAATTTTATTTAAGGCACTTAGAAGGCTGGTCTTTATTGATTGAGATGAGATTTTAGACTGAAGACTTAATATGTAACACAAAACTCATACACACCATACACATTTTAGTCCATGGTTATAGTTTACACTATATAGATTACATACAGTCTGAGATCTTTGTTCCAGACCTCCCAAAATATATGACGAGTAATCTAAACATTAACATACTACGAAATGTAGATTATGGTTTTACCCTATATACATTTTTAATTGTTGAAATAATCCAACACGCCTCCGCAAAAAATAATCTACTTAATATCATTAAAAATCAATCATTCATTTAAGCAAAAGCAAAGACGCACCTTCCTTGTGTTATCTGGGAGAACTATTTACAAATGATCCAACATTCGTGCGAGGGATTAGGGAAAACGCATAAAATCACAATCCGACCATCAGCAGTTTATCTTAAAATTATATTATAATTAAAACGATTATACAGTGAGTTTATTCCAGACTCATTCCTTTTCTGAGTTCCAGGAACTTTGGTGTTGGTAACGGTTTTGTTAGCAAATCAGCCAATTGGTTACCTGTTGGAATATATTTTATATTAATAACATTTTCTTAACTTGTTCCCTAGAAAAATGATATTTTATATCTATATGCTTCGATCTTTTGTGAGTTGTTGGCTTGCTTGCTTTACTAATACAACCATTGTTGTCTTCATATATTATAATTGGTATACTCAGCTTCAGTAGATGAAGTTGCTACTGATGCTTGTTTTCTTGTTTTCCAACAAACTGTACAATTTTCAAACAATTTAAATAAGTAACCTGTTGTACTTTTTCTGTCTTTATCATCATTGCCATCCCAATCAGAATCAACATAACCAACTAAAATATGATTCTAATCATCTCGAATGTACGTCAATTTAATATTAGCCGATCCATTAATTAAGATATCTAAGTAATCTTTTTAAACATTGTCAAAGTTTTTTGTTATTTATATTTGTATATCTACTCAAAATACTAACTGCTGTGCTGAGATCATGGTGCGTACATAACATCACATACATCAAACACCCGATTAGATTTTGACAAGGGGCATTATATTTCTCAACAGAGTTCAAATCTTTATAAGTCAATTTACTTGGAAGAGGTGTACTAACATTTTTACAATCAGACATGTTAAATTTGTTTAGAATAGTTTTTATATACGCACTCTGATCTAAAGTTATTTTATCATCTTTTCTGTTAATTCTAATTCCAACAAAAAGCTTCATATCTTTTAAATCTACCATACGAAATTGTTTCTTTAAATAACTTTTGAAACTTTCTATTGTCTCAATATTGGCAGTAGCAATCACAAGGTCATCCACATAAGGTACTATATATATTTTTTTTTTGGATACATCTCCTCGATCCAAAATATATATACAACGATCAACATCTGAATAACGAAAACCTTTGTCTGTTAAAGCTTTTCTAAACAATTCAAACCAACATCGAGCGACTTGTTTTAACCCATATATAGCTTTATTTATTTTACATACTTAATTAGATTTACATGGAACCCCTTCAGGAACTCTCATATATATTTCTTCTTTTAATATACCGTTCAAAAATGCCGATTTAACATCCATATGGCTAAAACCTCTAGCAACAACACGAGCTTTATATTTTGATGGGTTTCCAAATTCATCATTTTTAATAACAAATACCCACCTACAATCTACAATATTTTTATTTTCATGTTTTGTTACTAATGACCAAGTTTTATTTATTAAGAGTGATTTAATCTCTTCTTTAATGGCTTGTTGCCATTGAACTTTATCATTCCTATTTTGAATTTCGTGAAATGAAGTAGGGATTTCGCATACAACAGACTGAGCACACATGAGATAATCATTGTTACGAGTCCACATATACTTATTTAAATTATTTTAGAAAATTAATTTTGGCTCATTACCAGAGCATTATAAATTTGAAATTCTAATGCACTAGAGATTCAAGGTATAGGGGAGCGCGATGAAGAGAATTTAATTTAATGACGAAACTTATAATTTTTAAGTCAATGAACTGTTAAAAGGAATGAATGAGGATGAAAGTATGATAAAGAAAGAAGGAAGATAGTCTCATATAATATAATTTCAATGTCCTCTGTCCATCGCGATCTAGTTACCGTCTTCCGCATTACCTTACGACATCCCTTTTCGAAACAACCAAAATGACAAACATGCAGACGTCGAAATTAAGAAATAACATACAAATAATACGGGCAATAACTCTTAGCAATAAATTGCATTAAGATCATCGAGATCAGTTTCTCGATAGCAAAAAGGGGGGCTAGTGTCTCATTTTTGGCAAAAACTCATAGTTTTGTTTAAATCAAAGATTTGAGCTACGAGAAAAAGGAAAGGTTTAGGCAATATTTTTAAAAAGAGTGAGTAATACTTACAGATGTTAAAATCCCTTTTTTCTTGTAATGGAAATAAATCATTGCACTCACGGATAGATACACAAACTCGGAATTTTTTTTAAGAATAATATCATTTTCAGTTAAGTGAGAAAAGGTGAAAATAATTATTTTCACATGATTCTTTGGATGGAAAGTACGTCAGAATAATGTCTCTTTCCATCTTCGTGTACGACCTGTCACTTTGAAACCGGAAACATCGTACGACATGCACGCCAAGTCCGACGAACTACATTGGAGATTCCGCGGAGGGTATTTCAAATGTCAATTAAAAATAAATGTAAGAAATAAAATTTACTTTATTTTGTTTTCCAAAGAAATGGAAGTATAAAAATAATGAAGTATAAAATTAATGAACTATCAACTTAATTTTGTTACATATATAGCTGCCCCGTTATTAATTTAAATTCAAAATAATTATTAAATACCTTCATAGTTAAAATTAAAAAGAATAAGAATATAAAGCAGTCGTTTTAGAAGGCATCGTATGTAACGACGCTGCGGTTCATATTTCAAAAGCAAGGACTGATTCAAATGAGCAAGAGACTAAATACAAAGTATATAAAATTTAGAATTTTGAATGTTATGTAGGACTTATAATAGGCAGTTTACATATAAGTCTAAATCTTTTTATGTTTTTCAGCCTATTTTCTATCTATGAATATTTAATATATATTCTAATACCTAAAATGTTTAAACTTAAAAAGGTAGTATAAAATATATTCCGCGTTAGAATAATGAGAATGAGAAGGAAAGAAATAGAAGAAGAATAAAAAAAAAAGAAGGTAACGAGTACTCGCACGCGTGCATGAGGTGCGCATGGATAGACGATGCTAGCGCTAGCGATCCACTTATACCAGCATAGGCACCAAAATACCGCGTGTACCAAAACATAGCCATACATCCGTGTACTCATATATGCATCTCCGATCTCTCCCGTTCACTCCATTCTCCATTATTCTTTATTCAACTCATCCTACCCTTATAAGCGCTCACCCCCATTTTGATCAAAATTTCGACTTCAAATAACTCTTAAAATAACAATCCGATTTTCATGAGATTCGAACAATATTTAAATGAATGAATTCCACCCCTGATAACAAGATTATACGTAATAATTTCCAACATTTTGGAATTAAAAGTAGAACCTGTAATTAACTTGGAAATTGAAATATTCCAATAATTCCAAGACAATAAAATTGCAAGTGCATCAAAATCAAATATCTTAGTGGAGTGCATAATTTCATAAACCAACATTCGATCTCACGATGAGCTCGAGTCAAATAACTTCTATGCACGTGCATTTTTGTAGTCAAAGCATATTCAAAAAGACAAAGAGTTAGCAATTCTCTCCCCAAATCATGCCATATCAATCAACCAATTAGAAACTTCCACCTGACGAAATTTCCCACCTAATCGGTCGACAATGCATCTACAAAATACATGGATTTGAAATCTTTGATCGCAGTTCCAGTTGCAGTTTTCACTTAACTAGTTCGTCGTCCTTCTTGTAAGAAGTCTTCGTTTCTATAAACTCGCCCGTCCGGTCGGTAGTTCAGTTGGTCGTGTGTAGCCTCACAAAAGGTATTGCTGAAAATAAATATATCTTTTTCGAAAACTCGAAAAAGGGGAAGCCTGTAACTTCCTACAGCGGGAAGCACAAGAGCCGAATGATTAGGACGTTAAAATCTCTTAATCCTTTATCCGACGGAGTGATTAACGCGATTCAAAGTGTTTAGATGCACCGCGTAAACCCTTACGGTTGCAACCCGTACTTGCCTAAAATACGGACCGCGTAATACCTAACTAGGGAGCGTGGTCGCTGGCGCGAGGAACGTAATCGAAACGACCCTCCCTTTAAATCGCGACCCTTTGAATACTGCTGTTGAATGAATAAAACAACAGTAATATTCAAAGGACCAATTCAAAACCACGAATAATAATCCGTTCTCGAATTTCAAAACGAGAAAGAATTTTATTCGAAGAGGTAGTTTGAATTCACGTGGCAAAGTGTTGGGAAGACGTGTTGGGTTTAAAACCACCCTCATTTCTTCAGGTAAATCCACCTTCATCTTTTCGGCGTGAAAGCAAATAAAACGCGAGACGTGGGGAGTGGGGAATAATTCCGTGCGACACTTTGTGTGCGTGTGTGAAATAAACCCCTAAAAAAAAAGACTAGAGTTGCCTATTTTCGGCAACGATCAGAATTAGTAAATTGGCCCAGTCGAAGGGATTTTGACATGATTCTCAACATCTCTTCTATTTCCTTCCGACTGGTAGGATAAGTTTTAAGACCACTAGGATACGCAGTAAGTTTGATGTATCGTTCCAATTCTTTCATTTAAAAAAATTGTGTATATGATACTAAACAACTTTGCTCTCTTAACAATATTTCGATAGTTCAACGCGAAAATCAATTCTTATTTTTAAATAAGTAGTAATTTGATATCGCTCTAAAATTCTAAATCTTTAATAAATTTATAATTAAACCATTAAAACCTATTCAATTTATTTAAATTCTCCTACACATTAATTCAGGATAAAACTCTTGGATGAGGGAGATATTCACATATCCACATACCAAGGAATCAGAAACCTCTTTTTCTGCATTCCCTTAAATTTTCTAAAAATTTCGTAACCGTAAGACGGAAACATGCTTCATTAAACAATTATTAAATACTCGGTTCGTTACAATTTTATTTTCCACTTCTTTGGAAAACAAAATAAAGTAAATTGTATTTCTCACATATATTTTTAATGGACATTTGAAATACCCGCCGCGGAATCTCCAATGTGCTTCGTCGGACTTGGCGTGCACGTCGTTGATGTATTTCCGCTTTCAAACTCCAAAACACCAAAAGAGACATTATTCTCATTTATTTTCCATGAATCATGTGAAAATAATTATTTTCACCTTTTCTCACTTAACTGAGAATGATATTATTCTTAAAAAAAATTCCGAGTTTGTGTATCTATCCGTGAGTGCAATGATTTATCTCCATTACAAGAAAAAATGGATTTTAACATCTGTAAGTATTACTCACTCTTTTTAAAAATATTGCCTAAACCTTTGCTTTTTCTCGTAGCTCAAATCTTTTATTTAAACAAAACTATGAGTTTTTGCCAAAAATGAAACACTAGCTACCCTTTTTGCCATTGAGAAACCGATCTCGATGGAAGGACCAGTCAAACAATGTATAATTGCAAATTTGTCATTTGAAGTAAATCGTGAGGTGGGAGATTCGAGTGATTCCATAGATTTCACGTCTTTTTTGTATTTTTTTTTTCATTTTTTGTTCCAGCGCTCCAACAGCCTTAATAGAAAGTCAAATATAAATAAAAACTAAAGAACCTGTCGAGGATACGTAAATGGACTACGTATTCAAAAAAGAGGTGGTTACAAGTAACTCAATTGATTTAAGTTTTCTGTAGAATTTGGTACTTTCTTTGTTGAAACAAAAGAATATAATTTTTCAAACTTTGCTAAGTGCTTATCCAAACTTTCAGCCTACTTTTTTGCTTTCTTTCGGTATTGGCAGCCGCTTAATTTAACTCTTTTACTAGACATAACCAATAATTTCGGAATTAATATTATAAAGCGAATACAATTCACATAATTTCCTGCGGCAATTCTTTTTATTTTATTCCATTTAAAAATACAAACGTCGATAATAATACGTACAAGCACCAATTAAAATATTAATAATCACTTGCAATTTATTACACAGGCACACAAAAAAACAGTGGTAATGTCCAAAAACCGATCCTATATATTCGTATTATTTTGACGCGCTGAATATAATAATATAATATAATCCGGAGTCCGTTTTTCTCCATCACGTCAAATTTAAGGGCATTTGAAGGCCAAATCTGCAAAAAAATCGATTGATAGAAGGTGACTATCATTTCTATGGTTCTATCCGAAGCTGAATCCAAATCTGAAATTCGTTTGATTCCATCATGTCTGCATCAAGGTCAGTTCAAGGTCAAATTTTCAAAATGTGAAAAAAGTGATATGTGCATAGTTTTTGAAACTTCTGTCCAGGCACATATATCGAATCAACCTCACATTACCTTCATAGAGATGAAGGTACTTCAAGATGCAAACAGCGTTTCGTGATATTGCAAAAATTTACACTTTTCTTCTTTTGTAGCGAACCCTTTGGTCCTCAAAAGATCTATGTAACAGATTTCTCTTTATCTTTTGCGTTTTCATCTCGGTGTCCCTCTTAAGCATCCAACAAAAATCTGCCATCATGTTTACATCCCACTTTCCTTGATACCGAAATTCCATTTCCTTAATATCTTGATAAAAACATTCACCCTGGAGGCGTCCTGGGTTCCGACACTCGAAAAATTTAGGTGTGGTAAAAAAGATGTTAAAGCCAAACATATTCGTCACTGTGACGATCCTCATCAGAGCATACAAGATATTATATTTGTTATGTATTTTTAAGACGAATGTACTCGTCGTAGAGAAAGTAGCCACATGTATCTCAGCTCATACAGTTTTTTTAGATTTAAAAAAAAAATGTTGTTTTATTGGGGTTTTTTGTGGGTTTTTGGGTTTTTTTGGGGGGAGGGGCTTTGTTTTTTGTAATATCTACAAGTAATGTGAGGCTGATTCGATATATGTGCCTGGACAGAAGTTTCAAAGACTATGCACATATCATTTGTGATCGGGGTGACGGGTTTGGGGCAATTCTGAGGCCATATCCAGATATAGCAACCCTCAAAATCATAGAAATACTAGTCATCGCCTCTCAAACGACTTGATTGACCTCAACTAGGCCTTCAAATGTCCTTGACCCTGACGTGCTGCGGTCTAATGAACCTCGAATTTGGACTCAGCGACCTTCAAAACGTATGAAAACTGTAGTTAAATTCCACGAAGACACTTTTTCGTATTTTTGCAATCGTCATTCGAACTATCAAGTTACTAACTTAAATTGACCTAGAAATGACGTTTAGGATCATCATAAAAATAAAAATGACTACCACATTTGGACGTAAAACTTCTCGTTCTTTCAGAATTTAAAGTCAAAAATTCACTTTTTTCACATTTTGAAAATTTGACCATGAACTGACCTTGATGCAAACATGATGGAATCAAACGGATTCCAGATTTGGATTCAGCTTCGGATAAAACCATAGAAATGATAGTCACCTTCTGTCATTCGATTTTTTTGCAGATTTGTCCTGTGTTATTAATATCAATCAATATTTCAATATTTATCAATCAGTTATTTATGGTTGCACCGTCCACTGTCTGACTGGTCTGACACGTGTGTAAATAAAGGTGCGCTCTCATGCCATAATCAGTGATGCCAATATGGGCGCCTTTTGCTACTGCGTTAGCATTAGGGTCATGGATTAGTTGGCCGCAGTTGATGCGCAATTCAAAATTGGAATTAAAACCAATTCTTGTAATTTAAATAAAAAAATGTTGAAACGTGCACAAGAATGTATATAAACAATTATTTTTAATTACTTTTTCAACTTATTTTTTCTGAAATTAAATGTATTATGAAATATAAGTTATTATATGTATAATATAATTTTGAATCCCTAAAGTTAAAAAAAATTTCCTCGACCGCAGTGCCACTCCCAAAAAGTTGCCGCCCTAGGCCTTTTCAGCCTCTATCAAATACGGCACTGGAGTTACCCCTCACTTGCACTTACTCTTTGTAGCAACAGTATATATGTCATCGGATTCAAAAGCAAAAAATAAAATTTAAATAACTTTAAAATAAACGGGTGTTAAAAAAATAATTTTTAAAATAATTTTGTAATTTTGTTTATATATGGGGTAAATTTTTTCAATCGTACCCGCCTAAAATTTTGTTGCCTTCAATCTTTTTGAAACTCCACTGAGTTGTAGTCCTAGTGGACCTCTTTTAATCCCCCAAAGGACACTAGTACAACTGATTGTCAGCATACAGAGCTCAAATTTTTTACTTTTTAAGACGCTCGCCGTTATTCAATCATAACTAGTCTGGTTCCGGGAACAGGATCTTTTTTTTTGTTTGCCTGTGTAATCGTTGACATACAGCAACCATATTGGATCCGCCATATTGATACTTCTATAATTTTCAGAGCACATGTTTTTCCCTTAAGGTGAATCCACACGCCGACTCTAACTCCTGTTCCGCGCGTAAAATTGGTGTCGTGTTCCCACCAAGTCGCACCCATTTACCGCATTCTCAATCAATTACAAAACTTTACAAATTTAAAAGTAATTCCAAGTGAGAATAAAAATGGTTTATTTTTCGAGTCGACGAATTACCGGTCGTCGACAAATTATTACCATTTACGTTATATTATTTCAGTTTCACAGTAAGTTCGTGGCGCTACCTGTTTCCGCGCACGCCACGAGACAGGAAGAGAGAAGTTGACTCGTTCACTCTGTGCTCGTAGTCGTTCATTGTAAGACCTTTTGATTTTGTGCTAAGTTCTCACATTCGTCAGTGATTGTATTTGTTTCTGAGATTACCCTGGGTGTGGTGAGGAAGCCACCCAGTTGAGATTGACTATTTGGATTCGGCTTAGAAGCCAGATTGAATATTGCATTTCGAAGTTATAAAGATGCCGAAGTTGACCAGGGGACAAGTTTGTGGAAGACGTGTGCTTTGCCACGCCCTCGTAAGCACAGGTAACGACTTCTTTTCTCTCTCTTCCTTGTGATTATTTCAGTTAATAAATCGTGTCTCTTTTTGAGTATCGCTGTACATTGACGAGCAGTGGTTCGTCAATTTCTTTATTACTTTGCTGCAATCGCTATAATTGAATATTTCAGTGACGTAATAATTACTTCTTTTATTTAATAAATTTAATTTGTTAATTCTTTGTAAATGCAGTGGTTCTCAGTGAATATTCCCTTTCCCCGCCCTCTCCGCGGTACTGTGTTAGCCTAGGGTTTATATAACGTAGATTCAATTCGTTTTAATATTACTTTTGCTTGTTTTGAGAAAAACAAGCTGGCGCTCAAATGGCATATTCAAATTAAAAATCGTTTAAGTTAATAATTTCAAGATTTCACAATTATAATCTAAAATAAAGGTTATAATACTTAAAATCATATTAAAAGGGATACAAAATTTGGAAAGCTTTACAGAATGAAAATAATGCGATGTAAGGTACGCAAATACCAACCTACAATTGGAGAATACTATTTAGCACTAATCTGTACAAAATCCCTTTTTTATATCTGCAAAAATAGCTAATATGGAACTAACACCCCTTTACCTAGCTTCTGCGACCAATTATAAGGGTAGACGTTTGCTTTATATTATGATGTAAAGTACAGAGTCTCAGAAAATTAAAATTAAACATGAAGTACCCGATAATATCGTGAAAGAAATGTTTCTTATATAATAGTTAACCTGGGATTTGGGATCCGATCAAATAATTTTTTCACCGATTAAAGCTTTGCACCAGCTAAATACCTATATGTGTTGAGTTAGAATCTAACAAGCACTCATGTACACCAATAAAATTAGTATATGAGATAAAAAAAGTATTTAAAATAGAAGAGGAACTAAATCATTGTAAAAAGATTGATTCCGGAAGACATGAACAACCTATATGAGTCTGCAGGAAAATTTCGGACAATGTCATAATTCTCATAATGATATTTGTTTTTCTGAAGGATTTATATTGCTCTCTGCGCTCAATCCGATTAGAGAGAAAAAGCTACTTCGTCCTCTATTTTAAATGTTCTTTGACCTCATTTACTAATTTTCTACGAAATACATGGGTGCTTATCAGACCCTAACTCAACACATATAGATATTTAGATGGTGCAAAGCTTTTATCGGTGAAAAAATTATTTGATCGGATCTCAAATCCCAGGATGGCTACAATATAAAAAACATTTCTATCACGATATTATTTCTTCCTCAGTATTACTTGAAATTATTTGGGATTCGAACTAATAGTTGAAAAGATTGAATCGAACTTTATACCCGGTAAATGCCATTATGTACTGAATTTGGACCCCATATTCACCCTTATATGGTGCAGGGGAACGATTGTGTAATTTCATTTCACTTTGATTTCACTTTCACGTCAATTCATATTCACCAAACTTCAATTTTTTGTCAAAATTCAGAGCGGATGTCAATTTCGACAATTCTAAATTCACTAATGGGGTTATAGTATTTGTTAATGTCCGTGACTTGGTAGAGAACATGGATACAGTGTTTAAGAACGGGGAAAAAATGCTGGTGTTCACAGTATGTCGAAGAGAATTTGCAAAGAGCAATTTGCGGCCCATGTGGAATTTTTTATGACTGTCTAGTTTGAATATAAAGTGCAGTTAGAAGAAAAAAACACTTAGTTTTATTGAGGAGTAATTTTAAAGAGGTTAAAAAAGAAAAATTAATTCTGTTTTGAATTTCTTTATTATATTGTTCTGCCTTTTTTAATAAATAATTAATATTTTGATAATTATGTGTCTTCTTACTACTAAATTGATATATTCTCTTTTTTACGAAAGAAAAAGATTTCTTTTTAAACTTAATTTTTTTAAATGATAATTTGAAAAATTAATTTGGACATGAAAGTATAAACATTTTCTGAAAATATCAACAAATTAAAGCTCTATTTATATGATTTTAGTGTAATATATTTTATTGACAAATTGTCACTATCTTAACAAATTATTAGCTATCTTTTTCAGGTTTTATTATATATTATTATAGAAAAAAAGAAAAGATGCATCGTTTTTAAACATTAATTTATTAATCAAATGTATTCACAAAAGAAACAATAGAAACAATAGAAAAAGAAATAAACTATGTTATTCAAAATTCATCCATTACTCTTCATCCAGAGGAATTTGATCGATTATCCATCTCTTAAAAAACTTTTACTCCTTTTCGATATTTTCCTTTATTATCTCTAGACAAGAACTAATATTCAAGAGAATTTCACTTGATTTTTTTTGGTGTTCAAATTTTTCCTTTTTTAAATTTAATGTGTCATTTAGAACCTTCAGTTTGCATCTCTGGTATGGTGTCATAGCATTTAATTTGGTATTTACTCCAAACTTTCGTTTCAGCAGATCTATTAAAATAAATAAGAAATCTAAGTTGAAAATAATTTAATTTAATGAAGAAGGTGTTCCGTCGGAACAATCTATTCTGTTTCAACCAATTTAAAATTATAAGTTTTCAAAACATCTGTCTTCAAATTCATAAACATTTTTTTTGCTATGTATTTAAGTATCTACTAGAACACTAAACTTTAAATTTTATATTTTTATTACAATAAGCTGTCCAAACCGTTCGAAAACACGATCAATTGATTTGTGACACATCTGTACATTTTAGGTTCTTAAAACATTTAGCCTTCCATTTACTTTTTTTTATTGCCCTCATCTGGCAGCTAAGAAAACAATTCTTGACTACCTTTCTATTCTTAATCTCAACTTCGGGGGTTTTTCCTCAAATTTGTTAAACTTCGATATTTCTCGTGAATAATAGGAAATGAAGCATCAGTCTTCAGACCTGTTCACGCTAAAGGACTACAACCAGTTACAACCTTACCTCTGACCTATGCAACTCACTGCATAGACAGAACTTCAAATTCGACACTTTTTATACTCTTCACTTAATTGTTAATACTCATTCCACTTATACAGTCCACTATCCTTGTAATTTTATATATTGCAAATTAAATTTATTAATTGCAAATTGTCGCCAGTGTTTTTATTTTCTAATCGAAAACAGAAGGCATTCTGTAATGAAAATCAACTATATTATACTAAGTATTAATTACGCTTTACAAATATTTAAATTTCAAATTAAATACCATACAAATTAAAAAAATTTTGAATGCAAAATTTTCTTGTGAGTGAATTAAGTTACGCGCGATGAGAATGTGCGAGTGAAACTAGCTGATTTTATTTTACTTTGTCGTGGCGTCAAGTAGGTAGAGGTTGATGCAATGCTTTTTTGGATCGGTACTTTGGCTGCTGCTGATGTTGGTTTTGTATTTTCTTCTACAATCATTACATCTGTATTATAATGTTTTTTTAATTATATTGTTCTCCCATTTTTTAGAAGATAATTTTACATTTAAATGTTATTAAGGGTATGTGATACTTTACACATTTTTTTACAAATTTTTCCCATAATTTTTGATTTTTCAAAAAGCAATAATAGTATCCTGACGTCCACGTTCATTCTCTCTACGTCTGAGCACTATTTGTGCTTACATTCTAATCAGAGAAGGTATTAGATTTGTGTAAAATTTAACTCCTCCCAGTTTTTGTCAAATCTCCACGTTTTGGGATCCTTTGAACCCGAAAAACATGTTTTTACAAATGTGTCTGTCTGTCTGTCTGTGTGTGTCTGTAGATTTTTAGTTTGTGAGCACGATAACTTTCGAACGAATTGACCGATTGGATTGGCCTTTCGTATATTTGTTAAGTGTCCTAAAATGAAGGTCAAATTCGTTGGTAGCCATTTTGGAAAAAAATTCAAAAAGTTGGAGCATTTTGAAAATTTTTTAAAGCACTTTTTTTTAATTTACACTATGCACGGATATTCGTAGTACACAAAAAGTCGAACCATTTTTCCTAATGACTTTTTTGAGTAAAAAAAATTGAGACATATGTGAGATTATTATAACTCAAATATTGTATACATGCTATAGTCTAATAAACTTAACGATCAGATAGCGCTATAGGACGAGGACGAGAAGTCTGCCTTCAGCCACACAGATGTAAACATCTTATTAATAAAGTATCTCTTTAAATTATTAATCCGCCTGACAATATTCCTTATTCAGAAATCCCTTACAATTCAGAAGTGGGATACGCCCCATGGATCGAAACAACCGCGCCGGTTTTCTTGTAAAATTTGTTAGACTTTGGTGACTGAAAATAAGTGCCTAAAACGAAAAATGATAAGTGACGCTATAAGTGGCTTCTGTGTAACTCGCATTTGTGAGTCTTTTGGTGAAATACCGCCTTATATTTCGAAGGTGTTCTCTACAATCTAATGCTTGGACTATTTTCGACTTTTTTTTATTTCCGACCCTTTTTGTTCAGCGATGATAAGTGAAATTGACTGAAATTTAACCAACGAAAGTTAATTTATCAAAATGGTGCCCAAAGGAGCACAAAATTTCCGCGTCACCTTCCTAAATAGTTCTCGAAAGTGAACGTATGGAGACACTCATGTCGCCAGTGTTTTCCTGCTACCTTCGAGTGAGTGATTTCAAATCTTCCGTCTTGACAGTGACTTTTTTATGGACACACTCAGTATCAGTAACACTCTTCCGTTCTTCTGCGAAGCATTTTCCTTGAATAAAAAAAAAATAACTACCGTTAATGACGTTTCTGTTCTTCCGTAATCTATTCATTTAGATAAATAAAATTCCGAGATTTATTCCATTTGAATGAATAAAAACTTTCGTTGATGACGTTCTTCCGCGACTTACCTTACTCTATTGACAATTTCATTCTTCCGCGATTCGAATCATTTGAATAGAGCTCCCGTGAAAAAGTCAAGATGCCAGGCCCTTCGAAAATTAATCCATCCTCGTTTACGATCAACATATTAAAAGAAGTGTTGAGGAATTATGATTTACCGATTTCGGGAAATAAAGCAGACCTCGAAAAACGCCTCATGGAGCATGATCCTGCAGAGGCCTGGAGAAAATTACGGAGCGACAGTGACAGGTCCTCCTTTACGTACTCTTCATAACAACACTTCCGCAGATGCCGATAGCCTGGCATGAAAAGAAATAGAATTACTTCGAAAAGAGCGTGAACTGCTTCAGAGGGAATTGGATCTAGCTCGAAGGGAGAATCAGTTGTTGCGGGAATCTCCAAGACAACCAACCCAGGAAGCTGCGCACCATCGACACGTGAATATATCTTTCCTGAAAGAACTTTTAAGTGATTATGACGGGACGAGTTCCGATTATACGAAATAGAAAAACCAGTTTCAACTTCTGATAAGGAGCTACGAGCTAAATGATGCTCAAGCTCGCCTTCTGTTTGCTGCAAAGCTCAAAAACAAAGCTCTACAATGGTTTCAATCCAAATCGGAATATATTGGCATGTCGATCACTGAGTTATTCTCTGAGCTCGCAGCAATCTTTGACCATCCACTAAGTAGGTTGGCACTTAGGAAAAAATTTGAAAAAAGGAATTGGAGGACTAACGAATCATTTAGTGATTACTTCCATGAAAAACTTATCTTTGCCAACGCAGTCCCCATCGCTGACGACGAAGTAGTGGACTACTTAATCGACGGAATTCCGGATACGAGCATGAGGAATCAAGCGAGAATTCAGAACTTCAACGAGAAGAAAGACCTTCTGAAAGCTTTTGAGAAGATTTCACTTAAGAGGGATATTCCGAAATCCGAGTCTTCTCAATATTCGACCACCAGAGCCAACCTGGATTCTGAACACAAAATGTTTAAACCTGCAAAAAGTTTTTCAGGTCCAAGTGGTCCAAGCATACGCTGCTACAATTGCAGTCAGTTTGGCCACACTTCAGCTGAGTGCAAGTTACCAAAAAGAGAACCAGGTGCTTGCTTTAAGTGCTTTGAAAAGGGACATAACTATAAGCAATGCCCTAATAAACAGAAGAGACCAACGCAGATCAACTACATAGATCCTGACGACGGAGATGACACTTGCGGATGCTTCAAGACCGTCAATTATAATTTTGACGTTCCCGGTGAGACATTCGATGTCCAACTTGACACACTTCTCGACACGGGAAGCCCAGTCAGTTTTATTAAAGAAGAGTTCATTCCGAGGAACACTTTGAGATCATCATCCACACAAGGTCGTAGGTACAGCGGGATAAACAATAGCGAATTACAAATTTTAGGAGAAATTCCTGTAAGTATCTGTATAGATAATGTAACTCGCAAAAATTTAAATATGTATATTGTGCCAAATTCGACGATGAGAACTTCCGCTATTTTAGGTAGACAAACTTTAAAAAAATTCGGCATTAGTTTGACAGGTCAGAGTAATGTTGAGGGTAACATTCCGGAAATCTTTCTAATAAACTCTTGCACTGACGATGACGTTACAGAATTACTACTTGACGTCAATCCAAGCCTAGATTTTGCCATACGTACGAAACTAAATGACTTATTTAGGCAAAAATATGTATTACCTGAACGTCCAGATTCGCCTAAAATAAAAACAGAGCTTACACTTAGACTCACGAAACATGAGCCCTTTAGTTTTGGCCCTAGAAGACTATCGGTGTACAAAAAAGAAAATCTGCAACAGATTATAGACTCTCTATTAGAAAGAGGAATTATCCGACCGAGCGAATCCCCTTACGCGTCACCGATTGTCTTAACCCGTCGAAAAAATGGACAGCCGAGACTATGTGTTGATTATCGCTTCCTAAATAAATTACTCTTACGCGACAATTATCCACTCCCGTTAATTGAAGACCAAATAGACAAACTTCGGGAAAAAAAATATTTTACCCCACTTGACCTTAAGGACGGCTTCCACCACATTCCGATTGCCGAGGATTCCGTCAAATTTACAGCTCTTGTGACACCTTGGGGACAATATGAATATGTCAAAATGTCCTTTGGCCTTAAAGTAGCCCCCTCGAAATTCCAACGCTTCGTTAATACTATATTTTCGGAACTAATAAGAACAGGCGAGGTAGTAGCATATCTCGACGACTTCATGATTGCGAGCGAAACGTTGGAGCAACACTTCAATACCCTAGATAAAGTTTTCTCTCTGATGGTAGCAAACAAATTAGAGTTGAAAATCGCGAAATGTAGATTCCTCCAGACAGAGATAGAATATCTGGGCTATATGATTTCCGAAAACGGCATATCACCGACCGAACGAGGCGTAGAGGCAGTGACAAACTTTCCGATTCCGCAGAATATCCATGATGTCCAAAAATTCTTAGGTCTCTGCTCTTACTTTCGAAAATTTATCGAAAAATTCTCTATCTTGGCGAAGTCACTTCACGATCTACTTCGCAAAGATACCCTGTTCAGGTTTTCGAAGGTGGAACTCGACACGTTCGAGACTTTAAAAGCGAAATTAATATCGGCTCCAGTTTTGAGTATTTACAATCCGAACGACGAGACGGAGCTGCACTGCGACGCTAGTAAAGTAGGGTTCGGCGCGGTGTTGCTCCAACAAAAAGCTGATAAACAATTACACCCGATTTTTTACTTTTCTTAGAGAACTTCAGATTGCGAGAGTAGACTTCATAGTTTCGAACTTGAAACACTCGCAATTGTGTACGCACTTCGAAGATTTAAGGTGTATTTGCAGGGCATAAAATTTAAAATTCTGACATATTGTAATGCGTTAAGATTAGCGTTAGAAAAAAAAGACATCAACGACAAGATTTCGAGATGGTCATTGGAACTAGAAATGTACAACAAGACTATAGAACACAGATCTGGCACAAAGATGGCTCACGTTGATGCATTTAGTCGAAATATACTAATAATAGAAGAGAATTCTTTGGAGTCAAATCTGACTATTAGTCAAAATCGCGATCCTAAAATATGTGAGTTACGTAAAAAATTAGAAAACACACAGAATAAATTTTATGAGATGAGATTTGGAATTCTGTGTCGAAAACGCGGTAACGACCTCTTGTTTTATGTCCCGGTGGGGATGGAAGGCCACGTTATAAGCAAATATCACGATGAGCTAGGACATTTAGCTACCGAAAAAACGGTAAATGCGATTTTACAAAACTACTGGTTTCCGGATCTCTCCACAAAAGTTAAACTTCACATCTCAAACTGCCTTAAGTGCATCGCGTTCTCTCCTACAATGGGGAAAAGGGAGGGTTTTCTAAACCCTATCCCAAAAGGGAATGTTCCATTCTCAACGTATCATATTGACCATTATGGGCCAGTTGATAAAAGGCTTTCTGCGAAACAACACGTTCTTCTTGTAATCGACGGCTTCACTAAATTTGTGAAACTATATCCTGTAAAAACAACCGACACTAAGCAAGCAATTAGCAAGCTAGAAGAGCACTTCCGAAACTACACCCGACCTAAGCGTATTGTATCCGACCGCGGCTCGTGTTTTACTTCTGAGAATTTTAAAGTATTTATGTTAGAAAATAATATCGAACACGTCTTGATAGCAACTGCGTCTCCAAAAGCGAACGGACAAGTTGAGAGGGTCAACCGTATGTCGGGTCCAATGCTCGCGAAATTATCCGATCCTACCAACAATAAATATTGGTATAAAATGTTACCGGAAATCGAGTTTGCTCTAAACAATACCGTCCACAAATCAACGGAAGAGACCCCAACAAGCTTCTTTTTGGTGTTAATCAGCTTGGTAAGGTCATTGATGTGGTGGCTGAACATTTCGAGCAGGTTCGACTAGACGAGGAAACGCGGGACCTAGAACGACTCCGTACAAAGGCTGAAGAAAAAATTTTGAAATCTCAGCAATACAATAAACGGTATTTCGACCAGAAGCGGAAAGAACCACAGAAGTATAGAGAGGGAGATTATATAATGATCTTAAATGCAGACAGTACGCCCGGGGCTCCCAAAAAGTTACTCCCAGTATCCAAAGACCCTTATGAAGTTGTAAAAGTTTTGAGAATTGATAGATATGTCATTAAAGACGTAGAAAACTTTCAGTTGACGCAAAAACCTTACATTGGGACTTGGGAAGCTTATAATATGTAGCCCTGGCGTTCTGACGAAATTACCTCCCTATAGAGGCACAATTTTAATTTTATTATAACGTACGCAAAGTTCGAGTCGACCTTTGATCAGGATGGCCGAATTGTGAGATTATTATAATTCAAATATTGTATACATGCTATAGTCTAATAAACTTAATGATCAGATAGCGCTATAGGACGAGGACGAGGAGTCTACCTTCAGCCACACAGATGTAAACATCTTATGAATAAAGTATCTCTTTATTCTATAACATTTTTAAAAACCAAAAAAATGAAAGAATACTTAAATTAGAAGCCAAACAACGCACAATATGAAGAAAAGTCTAAAGATGGAAAATGTTTCTTTTTGAGTACCCTATATGATAGGCATAACAACTTTTTGAATTTCCTTAAAAAATCGAAAATTCAAATTTTGAGAAAAATAACGCGAGTTGCAGAGAAATTGATGAGGAACATAGTTATTGGTCTTGAAAAGATCTACAAGTTCTCCTTTGGCCATTTTTGAATAAGATGAGTAGTTTACGTTTTATTTTAATAAAAATTGCGAAGAAGAAACTATATATATGTAAAGTAAATTGCTCTTATGATAAAGTATTCTCACACCTTTAATCAAGTATTATTAATACCATCTGATTCAGATTCCGAACTTATTGTTTCCTGACGTTTTTCCTTTTTGTTGGAACATTATTCCTTAAGTTAAGTTAAAATTAACCTGTAGTTCAAAATTTTTTTGGAAAGATTATTCAACATTACATCTATAGGTAATTAGCGACGGCAACATTGGTTTTTAGAGAAAGTCCCAGTGGGCACGAAATTGAAAGACGTTTTGTCTGACTTAGGACGTTTTGAGGACGTCCTAAAAATGTCTTGGGGCATTCGTTCCCACTGGGGTGTTATTGAATTATGTCGTTTTTGTTCAACTTTCTAAGTTTCTAAAGATACACACAGTATTTTATTTTTGGTATGTTTAATAATTTTGTTAGATTGTGTTTAGTTGAAATTTTCACCTGAACAGCAATCTTTTTCGCAGCAACAGATATCAATGGTGTAGGATCTGTTGTTTTTTGTAGGGATTCTATAGTCTTGATTTCTCAGGGTTCAGGTGATGGAAGATCAATAGGCGATCCACCACCAGTCTCCATCTGATTCTTTTTGTCCGCTTTCATTTTATTTTTGACGTCACACTTCCACTCTTTCCAGACCTGTAATTGCATTTTTTTTGTATATTTTATGTTTTTATTATTTTATACATTTTAATCAGAAAAAAATAACAAGTTAAAATACTACTTTATATCTATCATACCTTCTCCCAGGAATCTGAAGTGTACATCTGTCCATTTTTCTCCAGATTCAGGATTGTTGAGACCGTTTCCCATTTTTTTTCTATAGTAAACAAATTCATTAAGAGTGCATCCAAAATATAATAAATTATTGAATGTATTATTTCAAGTGTTGCCGATCCAGACTCTTTTCGCTCTCTCACTCTTTTCAGAGTGGCCACAATATTCAATGTTTCAATTTCCCTGACTTTTCCGTTAAAAGTTTCTTCAAATTCTTTATAATTTCACAAAAAAACTTTAAAATCCTTTAAAATACGTAAAAATCTTTGAAAATTTTTGAAAACTTTTTAAATTATATAAAATTTCTTTAAATTCTTTGAATTACCTAACCTTCCTTAAACATCTCTTAAAATTTCATGAGGTCTTTTAAAATTCAACTAAATCTTTTAAATATTATACAAATATACCATTTAAATTCCTTTTTTTTTAATTATTGAAAATTTCTTGAAATCATTAGAAACCTTGAGAATCTCAAATAATGTGGCCACCCTCCTTTTGGAAGTTCTACGCTCTAAATCTGAACTAGCGAAAACCATACCAAATCAGTGAAATTCGCTGATGAATCAGTGAATATCACGTCCTCTATGAGAGCAATTCCGCTGATTCATCAGCAAATTTCACTGATTTGGTATGGTTTTCGCTGATTCAGATTTAGAGAGTATGTGAATGAGAGAGTAAAAAGAGTCCGTAACACTGTTGTACTGTAAGAAAAAAAAAATTATTAGAGAAAAATGAAAATTAATATTTTTTAAGAGCGTAAATTTGTAGTAGAAAATCTAGTGTGTACTTTATAAGCTGGTCTACGTGTTAATTCTCTAAAAAAAATTTACTACATCTACTTTTATACATTAAATTGATTGAAAAAAGTTTCACTTATTTTATACTTACGTTTGCAGCTTGACTACCTCTTCCTGTTTTTCCTTTTTCATTAGTCAACAGGTCTCTATTCTTTTCCATGAATCTAAGGAATATTCCTCGCTGTAGATTTGAGTGTGGTTATTTTGTTCTTCCTATCTTTTAAAAAAGTGGTGTAACAAAATGTCTCGAAAATCTCGCATAATAGGTTGTTGTGGGAATTCTGAATGGCTTTTGAATCTTTTAAAAATCATATACATATGTATAGAAATTCCATAAAATATTTTTAAAATTATTTAAATCTCTCGAATTTCTTTAAAATTCCTGAAAATTTTATGACAACTGTAACGTCTGGAATTGAATAATATTTAACAAAATAGTACCTTCTTACTTTCCCTAAATTCCTCGTTTTGATTAACCCTCGCGAAAAGGTTAATTCGGGTTGAGGATAGCCAACAGATTAGCTAAGGTAAATGAAACAGGGTTTAGTCGTAATTTTAATAGGTTTATTCAAATATAAAAGGTATTATGAATATTTAAGAATCAATATCAGGTAAATATTTATGTTTATTATAGTTAATGCACGTATAAGTTTTTAAGTGAAAATGGTCGAAAACATCAAAACATATATATTTTTGTTGATAATTTATTGTAATTTAACGTTAGAGAATACCCGCATAAATATATCTATTGATTAATATTTTCAGATCTATTAAATATTTAATTATCAGTTTTGTTAATAAATTGTTACAACTTAACATTCAAAATATATGCGCAAGTACATTTAATAACGTTCAAGAATCCATACGCAAATTATATTTATTACAAACTATTGAATGTTTAATCGAATAGTGTTGTCGATAATTTGTTATAATTCGGTATTTGAAAGTTCATTGGAAAATTCACAAACAAGTCTAGGTCAAAAGATTTGTAATACATAAATACATATAAAGATTGGTAAGAGAGAAAGAGATTTCGATGGGGAGTTTCAACTTCAGAGGCAGATTTAACGAAATGTGAGAATTCTTTTTGTACTTACAATATTTGTGTGTAGGGACTTAACATTCACTTCAAGGTTTACAAATAGTTCATCCATTGTTCATCAAAAGTTCACTTCAAGGTTCACTAATAGTTTATTAATAGTTGGTCAAAGTTTACTGGGGAGGTTTAAGACACTTCTCAAAGTTCACAAAAGTCTTCTTAAACAACTGTTTCGTAAACTGGGGTAGTTTTTGATTCTATGAGTTCCTGGTGTTTTGGAACTAACTGA